>PVJC01011841.1:0-40802 GCA_004026665.1 Murina feae | reverse complement strand
AGATTCTCTCCTTGTCTTTTGCTCTTGGCATTTTAATTATGATATGTCTTGGTGTGGTCCTCCTTCAGTTCCTTTTGTTTGGAGTTCTCTGCGCTTCCTGGACTTGGAAGTCTATTTCTTTCACCAGGTGGGGGAAGTTTTCTGTCATTATTTCTTCAAATAGGTTTTCAATATCTTGCTCTTTCTCTTCTTCTGGCACTCCTATAATTCTGATATTGGTGTGCTTGAAGTTGTCCCAGAGACTCCTTACACTATCTTCATACTTTTTGATCCTTTTTCTTTTTTCTTCTTTTCTTTTTTCTTTTTGCTTGTCCCGCTGGGTGGGTTTTGCTTCTTCATATTTCATATCTTTGACTTGCTTCTTGTGATCCTCTCGTCTGCTGTTGGATGTCTCTATAATATTCTTTATTTCAGTCAGTGTACGCTTAATTTCTAGTTGGCCCTTTATCATATCCTTGAGGGTCTCATTAGATTCATTGAGGAGCTGACTAAATTTATCAGCGGCCTCACTAAATTTATCGGCATTCTCTAGAAATTTCTTGAAAAACCTAATAACCGTGGTTTTGAACTCTATATCCTGTCATTTTCTTTCCTCCATTTCTGTCATTTGTGGCCTGCTTCTTTGTCTCCGCATTTTGGCTGCATCCCTTGCTGAGTTAGGCAATCACTGAGAGAGATTAACCTCTAAGCCACTTGGTTATGAGAGTCAGCTGTGTCTACAGTGGGAGAACTTCTGTGCTGGAGACACCCTTATGGGGCTAGAGTTGTTTCAGTGGGGCTTTTATGCTCACTGCATCTGCCCCAAATGTGTTCCTTGTGGATCTGTTTTGTTTAGGTTAGTCCCACTCTGGCCACTGGGTTAGGCTGGCTCCTGTATCTTTAAGGAGGTGTTGATTCAGTCTTTGCCTTAGGCTACTCAGTCTTTTATATGCAAAAGCCTCTGACGCAGCTTGGGAGGGGTGGGGCTTCGGGAGTTTGCAGGGCAGAGCAAACAGCTATGGCGCTTCTCAGCCCTGCACTGAGAGACACCAGGTCTCTGTGTCCCACGGTAATTGCTGCAAGCAACGCTGAGAGAAACCCGCTTTGGGTTTCCTCCCGGTGCCAGTCAGTCCCCCTTCTCCGGGTGTCTGGGTCCTCAGAAACTCGCCTGGAACTGGAGTTCAGAGCCGCTGGGAACTTGTGGCTCTCTCCGTTTTGGAAAAGAACCGCGACCTCTGGCACCAGCCCTTTCCCCGAGCCCCGTGCGCGCGCCTCCGTACCTCTGTACTTTGCTTCCGCTGCTCCTCTGAGTCTCAGACTCTTCTCTAGTTGTAGGATTTTCACTCAGCCAGCCTTCCTGTGGGTGCGAGTGGTGTCGGTGTGTTCTTTTCGTGGTTTTTCTGAAATAGTTTTTCACGGCTGCATTTACGGTGTTTACCTTATGCCGCCATCTTGCTGTCTCCCTCAATTTCTTTATCTGTGAAATGGAGAGACTAATAGAACCTCCCTCAGCGGGGTTGCGGGTGAGGATTAAATGAGATAATGTGTAAGAGTTTATCACGGGCCTGGCACCCGTTACGCACTCTGGGCATCCATTCATGACACCATTAAGCTATTTTTGGTGGAGCCTGAAGCTCACTGCCCATTTGCCCTCAGGACGCAGGGATCTGACAGCATCATAAGACCAATCTCTGAAGAGCGCGTGTCAGTATCAGCTTTAATATGTTATCACCTGGCAGCACCTGGCGGAAAACACTCCCTGGTGACCTCCTCCTGTGCCCTGCCCAGCTTGCTATCAACCGGCCCCAAAGCCTTCATAAGACGTGTGCTTCTCCGTTTGGTTTCCCAAGACTCCTGCTCCACAAGCAGGGTTGATAGATGGCTGGGTGAGCAGCCTTTTCTCCTTGCATTTTTGTGGAGGATGTGAGGGAAAGGGCTCTTCCTACCAAGCGAGGCCGAGAGGGCTCTCGCACCCATTACGTGTCTGATACCAGCTTGATGACCCCATCTGTCCGTGCCCTCTTCAGCTCGGGTGTCCTACACGCCACTAGCCATTAGCCCTGGAGGACTGCGCCGGCCGAGTCTACCCTCAGGGACAGTGCTGACCACCCGAGAGGACCACCCTCCATCTTGCAGGTCCCTGCAGCACTGAGCCAAGGGACCCGGGCACCTCCCAGGCTGCGTGGAGGGCCCAGTCCAGGTTGTGGGGCCAGTAGTGACCTACCCAGCCTGCTTCCCGTCACCCAGCATTTTGTGTGATCTTAAAAAAACAAAAACAGCAGCAAGAACAAAACACCTTGGAGCTTCTGGTTGGCGAGTGCATCCATGTGCTGGTGTGCCGCACAGCTGGGCTCCAGGGGACAGGAGCTCCCACACTAGGGACCCTCCAGACCTCACCCTGTGAAGCTACCTCTTCGTCTGGCTGTTCCTTTGTACCCTTAATCACATCCCTCATAATAAACTAGTAAATGAATTGAAGGGGGGACAAGAAAGACGAAAGGAGGGGCAGAGAGTGAAAGAAGAAGAGAGTTGATGGAGAGGTAAATTTTTCTTACCTAGAGATAAGAATAGACAATTGCCCAGCTGGCGTGGCTCCCTGGTTGAGCATGACCTATGAACCCGGAGGTCACCATTCGATTCCCAGTCAGGGCACAGGCCCGAGCTGTGGGCTCAATCCCTAGTAGGGGGTGTGCAGGAGGCAGCTGATCAATGATTCCCTCACATCATTGATGTTTCTCTCTCTCTCTCTCCCCTCCTCTCTAAAATAAATAAAAATATATATTTTTTAAAAAGAATAGACAATAAAATTCTACTCAACCAGTTATTGTTTCCAGTGAGAGATTGACTGTGACATCTGGTAACTAGTCTCTGACCTAAAAGCATGTCTTCCTCCAAAAGGAAAATAATAAACCTGTTTCTGTTCTGCAGTCACAATGAATTCAGCATTGCTTGCAGCCTGTTGCACAAAACTGAAAGTGAATGACTTTCGTGTCAATCATATTAAAAACTGAACATTACACTAAAGGCAATAGCCACGTAAGTACAAGTGTTGTGTAGCCTCCTCCGGCGCGTCCTTCGTAAGGAACACAGCTCTTGAGTCTATCCCAATGGCCTGACAGAGCCCAGCCTCACTGTCTGTTGGACCAAAAGTCATAAAAGGCTTTAGGAAAGGTGACTGTGTCTTATGCATCCACGCAGCACCCACTAATGCCCTGACCACTGAGAGTCGTAAGTAGATGCCAGGGAGACTGAGTTCTTAGGAGCTGGGATCCTGGAACCAAGGGGAGGAGCTGGGAAGCCCTGGCTGGCACGGAGGCGCGGAGCTGCTTGCCTTTGGAAAGACCACTCACTGGGCTTGGACCATGAGCAACTTGGTGTCACCCATGATGGACGGAGACCAGGGGCCGGTCCCCTCGCGGCACCTGTGAGTTTCTGGTTCGGATGGAATCACACAAGGAAGGGAGGGCATTGCCTCCTGAAATGTGACTGAGATGGAACTCCATGCCACCATGACACATGGGAGCCTGGAGTCCTATTTAATTAGAGCTCAGGTGGCCCTGCCAAGGCATGAGGGGTGAGTTAATAACATGTTTGACCAAATATAGCAGGCTAATTTTTAAGTTGATAATTTTGTATAGCTCACAAATTACGTTATAAATATCCAGATAACAGAAAAAAAGGTTCCCCACTCCTGAACTAAAGGGACAAAGTAAATGTGATGTTTTTCACATCAAAATTTGAGCACTAAATGTCATATGAACTACATTAGTAGCCCTGGTGCCTAGCACAGAACTTGGCACATAGTCGCTGCTCAGTGAGCATATACCGAATGAAGAACAAATCCTGAGGCCTTACAAGATCTTCATTCAGTCACTTTTCATAAGTTTCAGTATATTTAAAGACAGAGAGTGGGCTCTCGCCATGTAGAAAGTTGTCCATCCCCATTAGAAAGCAGACATTCACTCTTGTATCACATGTCACTCCCCTGCTCAATCCCTGCAATGGCTTCCCATGACCCTCTGACTCAGATCCCAAGTTCTTCTTGTTGCCGTCACAGTCTACAAGACTTGGCCCCCACTATCTCTCTGATCTCATCTTCTCACTCTCTCCCCCTTTTACTTACTTGAGTCACACAGGCCTCCTTGTTTTCCTCAAACATGTTCCTACCTCAGGACCTTTGCAGTTGTTATTCTCACCACTTGATATGCTCTTCCCTGAGATCTCTGCACAGCTTCATCCTTGCTTCCCTCAGTTTTCTGCTCAAATGTCATCTGTTTTTTAAAGCCTTTTCAATTCACTTTATCTTAGATTTCTTCTTCTCTCAGTATCCCCATCATATACCCTTTGGTTACTCCCCTCATAGTCCTTAGATGACATATTTGTGATACAGTTTTTTGTTTGTAGTTTCCCCATCCTTTCTATATAATAAAAGCCTAATATGCTAAGTGTCCGGTTGACCGGTCAGCCATTCAACCAATCAAAGTGTAGTATGCTAATGATATGCTGAAACAACTTAAATGCTTGCAATGATGTGCGCTGACTACCAGGGGACAGACGCTCTAATTAGTAGGTTAGCTTGCTGCTGGGGTCTAGTCCTGGAGTCCTCCTGCAGTCCCTCCCCAGCTGGCCAACCTCTTGCATCTCTCCCTTGCTCTGATCATGCACCATTGGGGTCTCTCGGTCTGGGATGTGTCCTCTCACAATCTGGGACCCCTCAGGGGTTGTTGAAGAGCCAGTTTTGGGGGATCCACCTAAGCTGGCAGGCAGACATCCCCTGAAGGGTGTCAAACTGTGAGAGGGTACAGGCTGGGCTAAGGAACCCCCCCACCACCACCAGTGCATGAATTTTGTGCACCGGGCCTCTAGTCTATAATAATAAAAATGTAATACACAAATCAACCATACAGACAAACAGCGCAACTATCCAGATGATCATTCCATGACATCCGCTGGTGGTAGGCCAGCCAAGGCAGGTGCGATGTGATTGGTCTGGGCACTGGCCATCTCCCCATGATTGTTCTGCAGAGGGAGGCCCAGGCCACTGGCCAGTGAGGTGATTAATCGGGGGCCTCCACAATTGCCCCAAAGAGGGAGGCCCAGGCTACCCAGCTGGCGGCACTGCAGCAGGTGGACGGGGCCTCCCTCTGCAGGGTGATTGATTACAGGGCTCCTGGATTGTAAGAGAGCGCAGGCCAGGCTGAGGAACCCCCCACCCCACTGCACAAATTTCATGCACTGGGCCTCTAGTTAGAACAATAGGAGAAAGAGCTTATTATATTGGTTCCTGAATCCCAAATGTCTAGAACAGTACCAGGCACTTCATAGGAGCTCAAGAAATACTTGTTGGATAAATTTAACCAACCAATCTGACTGCATAGGCCACCACACCCCCTAGGTATTCTTTCAAGTGAGATTCGATTGGCATGAATTTCAGAAACAGAAAGTTGGAGCTGGAGAAAACTTGAGGTCATTGACTTCTGCCTTTTCAGGGCCCGAGGGGGCTGGGGCACAGGCACCTGACACCTGCCAGGCTGGGGGCTTTCCACTGACGGTAAGGAAGTCGCCCTAATGAGGGGACACTCCCAGCCCAGGGGCTCTGTGGTGTCTTCTCCAACACCGCTGGCCTCGGAACAAGAGGGAAATGCCTGGGAGAGCCATTCTGAGAAGACACATGGGGAACTTGGGTTAAGGCCTCTGGACATACCAGGGCTCCTCTGCATGTGGTCCTCCAAGGTGGGGGGACTGCTTTTCAATCCTTGCTCTGGAGACCGCTTTTGTGGGATTGGTATTCCCTGGGCACGTTTTGGAAAAGGTGGGTTTCATGCTTTCTTTCCTGCGGAAGCACCTTCTGAAGAAATGTGTGGCCTCTGACCACTGAATCCACCCAGGGGGCAGCCTTTCCCTTCCACACAGCGAGGCGCACCAGCCCTGGCTGCCTCTCCTGGGAGCCCCAAAGCACAGCCTTGCCTACATGTCCCTCCTCCACAGCCCTCCACACACATCTTAGGAGGCTTGCCTTTTCCCCTGCAGGTGTCACCGTCACCTGCCTTCCTCCCTCCTGGAGCCCAGAACTACCTGCAGGGAGAAGAACCTCCCAGAAGCACCCCTCTCCCTCTCTCCCTTGCCCTTGGGAGCCCCCTCCCAGGGAGCCATGATGAAGGAGACAAGGTTACTGAGCAGCGTGTGCATGATCCAAATCTATAAAGCAGACAAGTGCGGTGGACATGGGCATGTGCATCTGTAGAGAGAGAAGATGTTATCTCTGGACCGGGGTATTTGAGGTGGTTTCTTTCTCTTTTTTTTGCTTAGTTTTATATTTCACTAGGGGCCCAGTGCACGAAATTCGTGCACTGGGGGTGGAGGTTACTCAGCCCAGCCTGCCCCCTCTCACATATTGGGAGCCCTCAGGGAGTGTCCTACTGACGGCTTAGGACTGCTCCCTGCTCCCCTTGGGGAGCGGGCCTAAGCTGCAGTCTGGCCTCCCTTTGTGGGAGGCGACCAGGCTAATCAGGGGAAGCCACCAGCCCCATCACCTCGCTGCTGCAGTCACTGCCAGTCACCAAAACCACCAAAGTGTTTTCATCAACACGGATTCCAGTCCCTTCACTATGAAAATATGACAACTTTCTTTAGGCATTTTCAAGATGTGTCTTTCATAGGATATGGCATTTCTTTCTTTCTTTCTTTTTTTTTTTTTATCCTCACCTGAGGATATGTTTCCATTGATTTTTAGAGAATGTGGAAGAGAAGGGAAAAACAGAGAGAAACATCAAAGTGAAAGGAACACTTTGATTGGTTGCCTCCTGCATATGCCCTGATCTGGGCTCTGGCCAGGGAGGAACCTGCAACCTAGGTACATGCCCTTGGTCAGAATTAAACCCAGACCCTGCAGTCAGCAGGCTGAGGCATTATGCACTGAGCCAAACCAGCTAGGGCAGGATGTGACATTTCTTAGCCCTCCAGCAGTGGACCTTCATTTTTTTCCTCCAGGAGTGTGGTGGAAAAACCCTAGATCACCTTTTTGGATTCTTATTACCCAAGTTACTAAGAATATCACCAGTGACATACAAGGAGCTCACCAGTGAGCGGTAAGAAAAGGTGTTTCCTCTGTAGTTCACTCTGATCATTGGCTCCACTCCTGCCCCTCCAATCCCAGCTCCACCCCTGCCCAGGCCTATAACCTCTGGCCGAGATTGCAGGCCTGGGCAGAGGACCCCCAGACCCCTGAAATCCCTGCCTCTGACCCTGCCTATGCCTGTAGTCTCTGCCTGAGGCTGCAGGCCTGGGCAGAAGACCCCCCAAGCCCCTCTGATTGCCTGCTTCACAGAGCCCAGGCCTCTGTGATCACTGGCTCTGATCCTGCCCCCTGCCATTGCCGGCTCTGCCCTTGCCCCATTGCAGCCTGTGGCCAAGGCTGCAGGCCTGGGCAGGGGACCCGAGATCCCTGCTTTGCCGGCTCCACCAGTGCCCAAACCCCAGTGATCACAGGCTCTGCCCCTGCCCCTCCGATGGCTGGCTCTGAGGAACCCAGGCCCCTGCTATCTCCAGCCTTGCCCCTGCCCAGGTCTGAGGCCTCTGGCCCAGGCCTTATGCCTGGGTAGGGCACCCTCATACCCTTCCGATCTCTGACTCTGCTCCTGCCCCCTCTAATCACCGGCTCTGCCCCTGCCCATACATGAGGCCTCTGGCCTGGGCAGAGGATCCCCAGCCCGCTCTGATCACCTGTTCCACTCCTTGGGCCCCCCACCTCCCCTGCCACCTGCCTGACTAACAGGCCTGACCACTTCAGTGGCAGGGCTGAGCCGGATTGGGCACCAACATCTTGTGGCTATGGAGCAGCCATCTTTGTGATGGAGTGATGCTTAATTTGCATATTACTCTTTTATTAGATACAATTTTTCTACATGTGTGTTTTCTAAAATATATTTTTTATTGATTTCAGAAAAGAAGGGAGAGGGAGAGAGAAAGAAAAATCAACGATGAGAATCATTGATCAACTGCCTCCTGCATGCCCCCTCCTGGGGATCGAGCCCACAACCAGGGCATGTGCCCTTGACCAGAATCCAACTCGGGACTCTTCAGTCCCCACGCTGACGCTCTGTCCACTGAGCCAAACCAGGTAGGGCTTCTACATATGTTTTGAAAGAAAGAAAAGGAGGTGGAGTAAGTGTCACCGAATCTGCAGATGTGGTCGGTTCCTCTCTGGCTGTGTGACCTGAGTGCACGACCTCTCAGGTTCTTCGTGGCAGAGAGCCCCGCCTTGTTCCTTGTCTGAGGTTCTCGGAAACCATCGCTGTTCGCAACTAGACTGCAAGCAGCTGGAGAGCAAGTGTCTGCACCTCTGTGTCTGCGTGTGCCCCAGGGCCTCGCTGCAGCGTCCTGATGTTTTATGACCGCAGGTGCTCAATAAATCCTCATGACCGAGCCCGGAGCCAAGCGCATTTATCCTTGTCATCGCTCCAATTCCGCGCCTGGGACGGAGCCCAAGGCGCCGGAGGCACAATAAATCTGCTCTTTGGGCCCCACCCTCTTCTCCACCAAGCAGATGCGGTAGCTGGGAGCCAAGGTTTGGGGGGGGCCCCCCGGTGCTGAGCTGAGAGCAGGAGCCAGCGCCAGGCCTCGTGAGCTGGGAGTCCCCGAGAAGGGCTGGCTGGCCCCACAAAGCCTCCCCTCCCAGAGCTGGGAGAGTCAGCGTTTGGCAGTGATCTCCCTGGAAGGGAGGGATGAGGCCTCATCAGGTACGAGGCAGCCTAAGGTGACAGCCTGCCCGGGCCCAGCCCTACCTCCGGCCCCGGCCTCTGCCACCGTGACCCACGTCCTGGAGTTGCTGCTCTGGGGTTCCCTTTCCTCATCCACTCAAAGGAGCGGTCACGCCCGTATTTGGGTTATTTTGAGAATAAAATGAGACTGTGCAAGCATATCCTGGCACAAGCACGCGCTCACAATGACCAAGGGGCACCTCTTCAGGTGGTTTGAGGGGACGAAGCTGGTCTCTAGGTGAGGACGTAGCCGCCAGGTGCTGCAAGTTGAGGGCTGGCTGGGACCCTTCCCCACTGCTCACCACGCTGCCTGCCGTGGGTGCGGCTCGGGGAAGCAAGCGCCAGTGCCGGGTGGGGGCCGCCTTTCTCCTGGACGCCACAGCCCCGAGTGGAGTTAGGACCCAAAGCAGCTCGTGGTGCACCTTTCCTGTGTGTGCCAGAGGACCCTGCTCGGTGCTTCGTGCCTTTGAGAGAGGACGTTTATCGGGTGCAGGAGGTTGAGGTCGTGTCAAAGCCACCCAGCTTGATGAACTGAATGGCAGGGCCCGAGGGTGAGACTCCCTTCCAAAGCCTGCTCTCCCGCGGCTGCTTTGCAGACTGGAATGTGCCGTCCATTTGTTTAAGCCCATTTGGAGCGGAGGCGTCCCAATGCATCTCGGGAAGGAATGTGCTAAACGGTGCTATATGCAGACTTGCTCCTCCCACAGTTAGCCACACTGAGTGCCTTTCCATCATTCTGAGACATTCTTCTCGGGCTATTTGTGCCTTCTCGTAGCTGTGTTCCTCCAGGCTGGGCCTGCGATGGAGACCCGGAGCTGGGAGCTGGGTGCTGGCTGAAGGGAGGTGTTTCTACCACATCCTGTGGGTGACTCAGACCCTCTCCAGCGTTCCCTCTGGGAGGGGGGGAGGCTGGGTTCACTGGGTGCTGAACAAATGTTACCTGAGACGAGAATGCTTGGGGACAGATGTTGGAGAAACACAGCTGGGAAGATGGATGCTGGACGATTTAGCTCCGCCAGACTCACATGTGACCTTTGGCTCCACATGAGATTACGGGACAGAAAAGCTTTCCAAAGTCATTTTCTATTTACAGAACTAGATCAAGGGCGAGGATGGAAGTGGGGATCCAGTGTCTGCCCACACCACTTCCTCTTATTTTGATTTATGCCAGTGGTTCATAGCTTGTTTGTATTTTAAGTATTTTGTAAACTCCCTTTAGTAGCCTTAAAGAAATTCATGGATTAATAAGCTAGCTATACACGTTTTTAAAAATTAATGTAATACCTTAACTCTAACAGAATTTTTAAAAATATATTTTTAACCTAGTCAGTGTGGTTCAGTGGTTGAGCGTTGATCTATGAACCAGGAGGTCACAGTTCAATATCAAGTTGGGACACATGCCCAGGTTGCAAGCTCAATCCCCACAATTGGTGCAGGAGGCAGGCAATCAATGATTGCCTCATCATTGGTGTTTCTATCTCTCTCTCTCTCCCTTCCTCTCTGAAATCAGTAAAAATATACTTAAAAACAAACAAACAAGCAAAAAACTCCTAATCAATTATCCTGATCTAGTCTTCTAACCTCCCCCACACGTGACAACCAAAAATGTCTCTAGAAATTGCCCAATGTCCCCCAGGGGGCAAGATTATCTGTCATTGAGAACTCCTCCCCTAACATAAAGGAAGAATTAAGTGTTGATCATGCATAATAAATCGACATGTATTTCAAACTATAAACACTCAAGCATAGCAGCAGGAAGGGGGGGGGGGGCAGAGGGCGGAGACAAACTGAAGCAGCCAGCAGCCTACACCTACCGATGATGATGGCGTCTGGATTTCAGAGAAGTGAGATCAGAAGCTGTTTAGACAAGAACAGAGAAATGAAAGGGCAAAGGTAGGGTGGACATAAGTATAAAAACTAGTGTTAGGCTGAGTAATAGCCAAGAACATTTACCTATATATAAGAGAAAGAATAAAATAGCCAGATTAAAATATAGTATAGAGGAACTATAGACTCAAAGTTATCAATGAGCTGGGATTTACTTGTAAGTACAGCGTAGGGGCGTGTTCCTATTTTATGACCTGGGTGTTACCCTAACGACAGGGTACCTGGTGCTAAAAAAAAAAAAAAAAAAAAAGACCCTGTGAGGGGATGGAATGAAAGAGGCCACGTGGCAGCAGAGACCACAACGGTAGGAACCAGAATGATGTTGAAGAGGAACAGGCCACTGGAAAATAAATCTTAAGTTGTAATCCTCACAACCTAGATTTCTGATTATTGTGCTACAAAATTGATATAGATGATATGTATGTAGAATGGCAAAATTATAAAAATATTTTTTAAACATTAATGAAATTCACTGCGTTCCCTGCATTTCACGAGTCTGCTCATTTGTGTTTGGTAAGAGGTCTGTTGAAAGAAATTGCAGGTCTTTTTACACGTTTTCAGTTGGTCTCATTGCACTGTAACTGCCCTATGGCCCTGAAACCCTTTTCAGGAAAATGTGCAGTGAGAGAGCTTAATGCACAGAGCCAGCAACCTGCACGAGTGAAGTAGTCAGTAATTTCCAGATAAGATCATCCTTCCATTGAGGTTTCTCCCGACGAAATGGACTTCTAAATTACTGTGTGTCTCGAGTAACATCTTAGAACTTATTTAATGGTTATGATCTTCTAAGTACTGATGATCTACATTTGTAAGTGTGAGTCTAGCCTGAGGGAACATCGGAAGTCATGGGGGACATGAGACACTTCTTCATAATGCAGGACATCTAGCTTCCTCTCCATCCCCAAATGCCAACCAAAAACAGCTCCACCAATCTCCAAAATGCCCCCACCGGGGCACCACAGCTCCTGTTGAGCACCCCAGGCTCACAGGACCACATCCTAAATGTGGGTCACTGCCATCCCAGACTACACGACAACACCCACTTTGGATGGACACAGATTCACATTCCTCCTAACCAGCTGGTGTTGGGGTACAATATGGCTATTTCTGTTCTCTCTACTGCCTGTAACACATCTATGCAATTTTGATTTATAGCTCACTTAATAAAACCTGTCGGGAGTGGTACTGACAAGGTAAACGGGTAGCATTTGTTAAGAGTTCCCTGAGTGTAGGATCCTGGGTGTTAGGTGTGTTATTTCACTTAAACTTCACCATAATCCTACAAGGTAGACAGTATTACTAGAGAAATTTTCAGAGGAGAAAACCGAGGCATGAAGGAGAGTTTGGGTAACTTGTTCCAAGTGGCTAAGTAGTGACTGGCAGAA
Organism: Murina feae; assembly: GCA_004026665.1. Classification (NCBI taxonomy): domain Eukaryota; kingdom Metazoa; phylum Chordata; class Mammalia; order Chiroptera; family Vespertilionidae; genus Murina; species Murina feae. The sequence goes on along the minus strand of PVJC01011841.1, from coordinate 28,792 downwards.
TCAGGGTTTGAACCCTGGCTCCTGTTCTGCTATACTGTTTTCTCCAAACCAGCTTCTCTATTTCAGCTTAAGTAAAAGAAGCAAATGGTAGCAAAGCATCTATATAATAAAATTGTCCCCTTGACCAGGAGGTTATCCAGGAGTTCGACCAGGGGGCAGGGCCGGTTGGGGAAAGGGAGGGAGGACCTGGTCAGCAGCCAGCAGCTGCTAGGGACCCTATCAGGACACATATTTCATCATATTTCATGCACTGGGCCTCTAGTACTTTCATAAAAGTTTATATGCATTTACACCCAAAGCGTATCCAATCTCAGTATACACTCAGCACAGCCCCCTCCCCTCCTCCCCAGCCTGTTCTACAGGCCTCTGCTCTTGGAGTCTTGCCCTTGTGGCCCTGAAGCTATCCCATTATGAAAGAAATATGGAGCTAAAATCAGCATACCCAAACAGCAAATAGATGTTATCTCAAGTGTCATTTGATTGATTGGTCATGGCTGACTAGGATTGAGAGGATGTTAAAGGCACGTCAGAGGTCGGTATCATCATCAATTTGCAATGTCTGCCCTGGCTCGGGATAGGACCCGTGGTGGCCCCCATATTATGCAGTTATTGTCTCTTTTTCTAGGCAGGAAATTGTACTATTAAACATTTTTAAAACTAGAAATAAAAATGAAAACTAATTTTTGGTGGGATTATAAATTCACAAGAAAACCCAGTTCCTTGGAATATCCTTCTCCTGTGGTCACAGAAGCATTACAGTAGAAAGAACCTTCAAGATTATTTTGACTTATTCACTTTAGAAATGTTAAAGAAACATAAAAAAAGGAATAGAAACAAAGAGGAAATTCTGGTGGTGAGTTCTAAGTTCAGCAGAAAACTCAGTTCCTCAGAATATTCCATTCACAGGCTCGTAGAAACTTAAGGTGAGGAAGAATGTTTAGGACGAGTTAGGCCTGAGGTTCTCCCATTTGACTTACAGTAGAACCAGCAAGGGAACTTCTGAAAAATTACGATGCCTGGGTTCTGACTTACGTGGTCAGGGGATGGGTCCTAGAACTGGCATTTTTCTAAAAATTCCCCTACCAATTCTACTGCCCAGCCTGGACTGAGAACTCAAAACCCCTCACTCTTCATATTTCTTTTTTGCTGTTGTTGTTAATCCTCACCTGAGGATATTTTTTCCATTGATTTTTAGAAACTGTGGAAGGAATGGGAAGGAAGAGAGAAGGAGAGAGGGAGAAATATTGATGTGAGAGAGACACACTGATTGGTTGCCTCATGCACCAGCCCTTTGTCAGGGCCCAAGAATTAAGCCTGCAACCGAGGTACTTGCCCTTGACCAGCATCGAACCTGGGACCTTTCAGTCCACAGGCTGACACTCTATTCTACTGAACCAACCCGGCTAGTGAATTTTTATTTTATTTTATTTTATTTTTTAAAAGAGAGAGGCAAAGAGAGAGAAACATCGATTTGTTGTTCCCCCATTTATGCATTCACTGGTTGCTTCTTGTGTGTGCCCTGATCGGGATCGAACCCCACAATCTGGTGTATCAGGACGACGCTCTAACCAACTGAGGTCCCCAGCCAGGGCAAAACCCCCCATTCTTCAGATGAGGAAATGGAGGCTGAGATGAGGTTGGTGGTTTCTCGGGACACAGCAGGGGGCAGAGTGGGCTCTGCTGCAGCCTGGGCCTCTGGTCTGGGTGTGGGGTGAACCCGGAGTCCAGGAGCCTGGATCGGTCCACACCTGTGCCCCATTGGCCCTTTCCTTGTGGCTGATTCTCAAGCTGAGCATGACCGCTACCCCCACCCCTGCTGCTGGCATTTCCGACAAGAACACCGATGCTTTTCCATCGGTGCTGTATTGGGTGACCTGCTTGTCCTTCATGTTCCTTCACAGCACTGGAAGCCACAGAAAGAGACCAACAAATCACTGCCCTCAAATAGTCTTTCTAAGGTGGAGGATGGGGATGACAAGCACCCTAACATCTGTGGGTACCTCCCATCCGCCAAGCACCTGATATTTATTTACCCTCTCAATCCTGGAAGGAAATTATTAGTATCACATTTCACAGATGAGGAAAGGTGGTTGGGAGAGGTCAGATAACTGCCCAGGCCACACAGCTAGTGGACAGCACAGTCGGGATTCGAGCCAGTTTTCACCACTGTCCTCAGCAGTCTCCTCCGTTCCCGTGGAATGCTGGCCCTTGAAAACTCAGGGTACGTTGCCCTGCAGTTGCTTCTTAGTTACCAGGAGACATGGTAGCTATGCAGTGAGAGGAGAAGCCTGACAGCACCTTGACCAGGTGATCACAATGAGCATAAGCAGAGGGACATCGTCCACCATCACTTACCTCATCTTCTGACTGGGCAGCATAGCCTGACCCAAGTCATGAGGAAACATGCGAGGAGCCAAGTTAAGGAATGTTCTGGAAGATAACTGGTTTCCGTCATAAAAGACAAAGGCTGAGGAACGGTTCCAGAGAACAGAAAACAAGAGAGACACCGCATCCAACTGCTGTGTGTGGTGGTGGGTTTGATTCTGCACTGGCGTCTGGGAAATGCTCTGAGGCACTAGTGGGCCAATTGGCAACTTGGAAAACGGAAAGTAGAAGACGAGATATTATGGTAATGGAATTAAACTGTTTGCACTTGATAATGGCACTGTGGCTCTCTAAAGGGATACCCTGTCCTTAGGAAACACACACTGAGGTAGTAAGCGATAAGGGGGCATGGAAGTCTGAAGCTACCCTCCACTGGTTCGGAAGAAATAAATGTCGCTGCAATTTTCCATACAGCAGCCAGCAGAGCTTAGCCCATAGCAGACAGTGAATTAAACATCTGTTTTTATTCAATTACATAATTTCAGTTTACTGGCATCAAGGAAAACACATTTCAAAGCTGCTCTCTTGGTTTCTAACAATTCTTTAAAAGATATTTTTACTTTTTAAAATATTTTTTTTTTATTGGTTTAGGAGGGAAAGGGAGAGAGAGATGAACATATCAATAATGAGAGAGGATCGCTGATCAGCTGCCTCCTGCACGCCCCACACTGGGGATGGAGCCCACAACCCAGCCTTATGCCCCGACAGGGAATTGAATCATGACCTCCTTGTTCATAGGTTGACGCTCAACCACTGAGCACACCAGCTGGACAGTTTCTAACACTTCAGAGAAGGCACAAATAAAATTCTCACTTTTCAACCCACCCCCCATCTACCTCTGGCTCCCCTAAGAACAGGGGGGGGGAAACTCTACTGCCTTACTTCATGATCATTTGTAGATCCCTCCATATTTCCTGGGAATTTATTTGATATTTTATTACTCTTACCAATTTGTAGGGTAAAAAAAAAAGCCAAACAAACAAAAACAAAACAAAAAAATCTGAGGATATGGCTGAATACATTCTCTGCCCTTCTTCTGACTTCATCTCCTATGAAAACCTTAAGTCAGGTTCTCGCTCTAGCCAATGCGGGGGGACTGCGTGGGCCTGCCACTTGAACGAGGAAGTTGTCTTTAATTTGACTGTTGAGCCCGCCTCTGCCATGTATGGAGAATAAACATGTTCTATATCATTGAACTTGATGTTTTGCAACTATCTCGTGTCCTTCCTTGCCAAGCACTGGTTTCTTTAAGACAGAACTGCCCCACACCAAGTCAGGTTCCATAAAAAAGACTGCTTTTCCTGAAGGAAAAAAGAATGGCTTTCTAGTCATTCGTGGATAGTTGGGCACTTAGCTGCAAACAACGTAACCTGCCTTGGACGGTTTCAGCAGGAAAGAAACGACTAAGGGGGCCTGGGGAGCTCACAGACACCAAGTCCCGGGCCTATGCTGCCCCCGGGGCCGGAAAGGCCTGGCTGCAAAGGAGGGCAAGTTAGTGAGTTTGGAAGATGCTTGGTGGCCATAAGCATCATGACCAGTGTCCACTAACACAGCCCCCATGGAGACGGTCACCCTAACGAAAACCATTCTAGGTTTCCTTGGAGTTAACTGAGCCCCTGCATCTGTTTTGTCGTCACTGTCTTCTCGATCCTCCTGGCCGCTTTGGCCTTGGTGTTCTAAGGCTTACTCTCATAATAACAACAACAAGGCCTGCGAAGTCCTCAAACCTTACTCCTACAGTGAACTTCTGAGGAAGAGACTGGGAATAACTATCCCAAGCACCTTGGAACCGGCTGTTTACACATGAGAAAGAGGGGCCCAGACATGAGGGAGTGTAGATGCTTTGCTGGCGCATGGGTTTCACAGAATTCCCGTGGGGATGCTACCATATGCCCACCCCCAACCCCCTCGCTCAGCCCGCCCACATTCTCCTGGGTTAGAACCCCACAAAAGAGTTAACTTCTTTAAATTCAAAATTCGGAGACTTTCACGCAAATACGAGCGTTTTAAATGTCCCTGGCTTCAGACCCACTTTGAGGGCTGCCCTGAACAGGGAAGGAGGGGACAGTACCCTTCAAGTTCTCCAGAAGGTCCTGGGAAGGCGCTTTACCCCATCACCGTGTCATGTAAGAAAAGCAGCCTGAGTCTTTAAACGATGGGACCCCCGTTCCTACATGCAAGCTTCCTGGCCCAATGATGGCAACTAACACACGGTAACAATGCTACCCAGTGAAGGAATAACAACTGTGTTTCCTACAAAATCAGTGGAACACACACAAAATCGCAAATGTGCTTATTCTGCACAAACTGAAATAAACATTGGAGGGAATTGACTTTTGCCATGTTTTTGTTTTCTTGGTTCACTGTCAAGTTCAACTTGACAGACGATCTCCGAATGAACTTGACACATATACATGCACAAAACTTGCAAAACCGTTGGCTTCCACGCAAGCCGGCCTCCAGCCCCTCACCAGAACAGCTGCACAGCTGACACCCAGCCGCGGCATGCCATTAGGCTGCGTCATCTGGCCCACTTCGTGTCGAGATCATTCCGCAGCCTGTTAAAGTGCCCACCACGCCTGCTTCTTCGAGGTGTTTGCTTGGTCCTCCCCGAAGAGGATGCAGAAAAAGCCTCCTCTCTGAGGGGTGTGGCGCCCAGTGTCAATCCTGAGGAGTCTCCCATTGGATATTGTAAAAGCCCTGAATTATGGCCATCACCAGTTTCTCTAACATTTGGAATGGGTTTTGGTGAATACGCAAGAGATCATTTTGCGTGTTTTTTTGTGTGTGTGTTTTTTAAATCTGTGGGTTCACTTGTTTTAAATCACTTTTTTTTTTTAAGTGCTGAATTATTTTCAACAAGCTCCTAAAAGCTACGTAAGCCTACCATGGAACATTCAAGGCAGATTGGCAATACGAACAAGTCTGTGGTAGAACTTGCTGGATAGCCTTTTAAACAATTTATCTCTCGGCCAGCCTGTGTGTCCACATCCAGAAACAAGAGGAAAGGGTTTCCAAGACTTCTTTAGAGCAAGCCAGGCACCCCACCCTCCCGATCACTTTTTTCTTGGTTTTCCCATTTCCTGGGAAAACATTTAATCCAGGTCCTACCCCTCGACTATCCCATGAGTTATGGGAATTACAGATTCTTGCACATCTGAAGTCCTTTCTGCAGCTTTTTTTGGTCGTGCTTTGTTTTGTTTATCCTACACAACTTCCTTCCTTCCTTCCTCCCCTTTGCTCCCCGGGGCTTGCAGACACAGGCTAACTGCTAATTGTGTCCTCCTGCAGCGGGGACAGAGGACCCAGGTCCAGGTCCCTCCCTCTGCTCCCGGCCGGAGCGGGATGTGAGAATAATGAGCACCTTAAACAACACGGCTATTCACGGCTGGAGACCTGGGAAGTGTCCCTGCATTCAGATCAGGAACTTTAGCTGCTGCTTGTGTGACACACTGATATTCTGTCTGGGAGCAGTTACTATGTCCCAGGAGGCAACATCCTGCCCTCTTGCACCATTTTTAAAATTTTAGAAACACGTTTTTATTTATTTAAAGAGAGTAAAAGGCAGAGGGCAAGACGGACAGAAATATCAATGTGAGAGGGAAACTTTGATCGATTGCCTCCTGCACACGCCTGGACCAGGCTTCGAACCCGCAACCTGGGTATGTGCCCTGCTGGGGAATGGAACTAGAGACCTTTTGGTGCGTGGGACGATGCTCAACCAACCAGGCCACACCAGCCAGGGCTGTCGTCTTCCACTTTTTAGCATCTGTGGCTGCCCATTGGGCTGTCCCCATCAACGACAATCACCCCGAGAGCTTGCCCTGTACTCGCCATGCTAGGGCATTCCACACAGGGCACGTTCTTAAGTGATTCAAATGTTTTCCTTCTCCAAGTGTTATTTCCAAGGGCCATTGGGACTCCAAGGGCCACTGCAACCGTAATGACTGAGATTCTTTCCATTTCTTGCCTTCCTGTCATGAGTGGAGATTCTGAAAATCCCACTGACTGATTTGTCAGGTTCTGATCTAAATTCAGAGCCTTGGAACCAGAATGCACACACCTGTGAGGCAAAAACAAAGCCTATTGACAAAGGAGAGTCCGGACTTGATAAACCCTAAAGGTGTGACCAGCTCCTCGGGTATAAATGCCTGTGGCCAGCAAGCCATTCATTTGTTCACTCCCAGAGCGTCCACTCAATTTCCTTCCCGGGAATAGTTGGCTATAAACAGAAGAGCAAGCTCTCAGAGGGCACTTCATATCCAAGCACTTCTCTAATGGCACTTGGGACGGCACCCGCTCTGGGCTGGGCACCTCCTCATCTGCCTGAGCTAAATTAAGACTCACGAAGGACAAGTGCTTTTCCCCAAGGCCTGGGAGGGTGAAAGGGGGCGGCGGTTCAAGAGGAAGTTTTTGAGAGACAGACAGAGGACCATCATGCAGAGCCACTGTAAGGTGCTGCAGCAAAGGCTGTGTAGCTGGAGAGACGTTTGAATTCAGCTCTGCCCCTACCACTTCCTAGCTCCGAGGCCTTGCTCTGCTTGCTTTACCTTTTCAGCCGTTTCCTCATCCATATAGCCACTCCTGCTTGAACAAACGTGAGAAGGAGGTGGAGAGTGGGCAGTACTCAGTGGGTGCTCAGTGAATGACCATGGCAGCCTTCTGTTGTGTCAGCATAATTCCTGCCCCCACCCCCACACGCCTTTCCCGCTGTTTAGATGCCTTCTCTTCTCTGAAGGGCAGTAAACCAAGGCGGGAAAACGCACTCCTGTTCCAAAAGGAATTCAAAACCAAGGCCCATGGACACAGGGGAGACTGGCAGCCCTTTCCTCTCTGAGTGAACTGAGGCACAGAAACCCAGGGTGCCGCTCTCCCAAGGCACACAGCAGCCATCGGACACAGACAGACAGACAGACAGAGCAGCCTCGCGTCCAGGAGCCCGGTGCCCAAGGGACACGGGGGAAGCCTTTGTCTTCACCTCACAGAAAATTCCCGTTAAAAAGTCTTTGGAAAAATATACCCTGACGTTAAGGGGTTGCCTTGGCTTAATTCGATACAAAATTCTCTGGCTTCTGATTCATGTGTTTGCAAGTGCAAAGCAGCCCTTGGAAGTGTCCCCTCAATGCCTGGGAGTGGACTCTGGTATTCCTGTGGCGATTAGGTCCTCGGGATGGAGTCCCAGGCACCCCTGGCCTGAGGCTGCTGGAAATGGTAGGAGAGGAAGAGGGTGAAGGTGGGCTCGAGTGAAGACCTCGGAGCCTCAAAATCCTCCCTCCGTCGACATGGAAAGTTGACACGACCCTGTCAGGAACCGACGCTGCCAGGGTGAATGGTTTCCTCGTTTCTCCTCTGAACGTCTGTGTCCACGTGGCAAGCTCTGTGAGTCAAGCCGGGGCTTATCCCCTCCTCTTCTCCTAACCTTGTTTGCCTCTCTTTCCCCAGCTGCCTCACAGCTAATCATTTTAACAGACAAGCCCCCAGCCTGAAGAAAACAGGATATATTCTTGAAAGTGGTAACTGTATTGAAATGCAGTGGAAATTTCAATTTCGGTCCCAGCTTCTGAATAAAACCAGCTCGTGAGCAAGTTACCCTTTGGTTTAGTTTGCCAGTTGGCAAATCTTGCCTTCCAAGAGTTTAAGGTGCTCATTCCATCCTGTCATTTCAGGGGACGCGGGAACAGCTAAGGTTTTGTGGGCCATATTCAAAAGTCCTCCAGTCTCAGAGATTCGACGGCAGGGTGGGGGTGGGAGCCAGCTCCACAAATCCAAATCTCATTAGAGTCTTAAACCATGAGAATTTCATGACATAAATCTTTCCCCGCACTTATTTGTTCAGGAGACCCAGAAATGCAACAAAACAAAGACAGCGTTCATTTAGAAAGCTCAAGGAAGCCTTTCGCATTGTTTCTGAAGCACCTAAGGGAGGATTTTTGTTGGCTCACACCACAAATCTAGCTTCTTTTGAACTGTCTAAATAACAACAACAAAATGTATAAGGCATAAAAGAGTGCTACATATGTGAAATGGGAAAGAGAGCGTTTCCAGCCAACTCCCTTCTGAGATTGGCAGGATGAACAAAAACTAAAGAAGTAAACATAATTGTCACCCCATTTTAAAAAAATGGTAGCTTCAAGTCAGAAGGCAGTCTTCTTCTTAACATCTCCTCCACCCATTTGAGAAAGGCAAATAGTAGACGCTGACACCCCAAAACCCACCTTAGGAACAGCCTTCTACTTTAAGGGACCTTACACCGAGTTTTCGGTCTGTTTTTAAGTCATAAGAAATGTATTTCTAGAAGTCATGAAAACGACTGTTGGTCATTATGTGCAATTAAACACTTCCACTTTTGGACAAATTTCATGATAAACATTCAGAACAAACAAGGCTTCTAACAGAATCTGACATGCAGGAGGCTCTTTGCCGTGAAATGGAAAATGTTGAGAAGCTTTCACAGAGAAAAGGCATGAGATATGCAGGCAAACAGCAAGAAAATGCATCCAGCATCACTACACACTCTTCATCTAGAGAACTCCAAAGCTTACTCGTAGGGATTGTAGAATTAAGTTCAAGATAAAGGTTATTTCCTACTCACCCAGAAGATCCAGCAAGCGTCTTTTCAGAGGGTTCCCACACTAGAAAGCTCACCACCTCCTTACCTGCAGCTGCTCACTTTATTTCTCTCCTTCATGTGCTCACCTGCAGCTAGCTACTTAATTTTTCTCCTTCAGGTACTTATCTGCAGCTGGGTACTTAATTTTAATACATCGTAGCAGCCTGCCCCCCCCCCTTTCCATTCAAATCTCTTGCTAAAATTACCCTTGCCTAAAAGCAAATGCAAAGGTAAGCTTTTGTTTCTCTCTCTAGCAGATATCAACTGAAATTTAAAAAATCCCACAAACTTCCAAATTCTAGAACCAACTGGGTTTATATGTTAAAAAAAAAATTAGAACTTGAAAAAACTGTATATATAGATAGGTGGTCTCTAAGTTGCATCCCAAAGTTCATTTGTATGTCAGTTGCATGGAAATTGAAACAGAAATTTCCTCTCCAGAAGTAAAGCTCCATCTGGTAGGTGGGTTCCTTGGCCAGTCTACAAATCACTTTAATCCACCGAGTGGCTGACTTTCAGCACAGAGCTGTACTAACTCAAGCTCAGGGAGCCGGGAGCCCTGTTAGTCAGAAGTGAGAAGAAAAGATCTCTAAAAAAATGTCTTTGAAACGGGCAGTTTGCTCTATTTCACCACTTCCACCTCTGCCGGTCCCTGAGAAGTGACCTTGCCCCAGTGGGTTCTCTACTTTTCCTCTGGAGTCTGCTTGTTGTCTTCAAGGCATTCCTTAGGCCAAACTCTCAGGCCTTCCCTTCACTTTAACCAGAGCTGCTGATCCTCAGATCTCCCTTTGAGTCACTGGACTTCTAGCAGTTCACACAAACGTGCTTTAACCTTCCCAGAGGAATCGGCATTCTGAGGATTTGTTTGGGGAGGCACAGTGGAGGTGAGCATACTGACCTGTCAACACTGCTCTGAGTTGGTCTCCCATACACTGCTGAACCTATTTGCTAAAGCTGGGCCAGTTTTCAGAACGAGGCAAGGGCACACAGGTGTGGGGCGGGGGGAGTGGATCATAATTTGGAGCCTGCTTGTCCTGTTAGTATCCTATTGCAGGGAGGGAGAGCTTTGGAAGGGGGTAGGGGGTAGCCCCATCAGTGCAGCAGAACAGGCACACCATCAGGCCCCAGTCAAGTTTGGCAGGTCCACAGTGGGGCTCAGGAACCTGCACTTTTAAACAGTCCGTGTGATTTGGACTTTATACTGAGAAGGACATAAGGGGCAGTTTGACTATTTATAAAATTTAGGTAATTATACTCTTATCATTTCCTGTAGGATACAAACATATGAAATCACACCTAAATCGCTAAATAAGAACAAAATAAGCAAAATGGCCTCCCTGCTTGATCATCCAGGTCCTTTGAATTGTAGCTTTAGGCTTCAAACCTACATTCCTTTTTTTTTTTTATTAATTACATACAGTTTTACAACGATTAGTACATATATCTCTTTTTCCCCTGCCCTTCCGCCCACCTCCCCTACCCCCCGGTGTTTTGTGTCCATTGGTTATGCTTAAATGCATGCATAAAAGTCCCTTGGCTGATGTTACCCCCCCCCACCAATCCTCCCTGTCCTTGTTGCTGTAATTACACAGTCTATTTGATGCTGCTCTGCCTCTGTATCTCTTTTTGTTCACCAGTTTATAATGGTTATTATTATCCATAGATGAGTGAGGACATGTGGTATTTCTCTTTCATTGACTGGCTCATTTCGCTTAGCATTATGTTCTCCAGCTCCATCCATGCTGCTGCAAATGGTAAGAACTCCTTCCTTTTTACAGCAGCATAGTATTCCATTGTGTAGATGTACCACAGCTTTCTAATCCATTCATCTGCTGATGGGCACCTAGGCTGTTTCCAAATTTTAGCTATGGGAAATTGTGCTGCCATGAACATAGAGATGCATATGTCCTCAAACCTACATTCCTTTTCAACAGTTCTTAAATGCAATGCAGAAGCCGTCAAATGTAGATCTAAGAACACACACACACACAGACTGAAGGTTTCCAATCAAAAGGTCAAATGTATATTATCAACTTATTTTTACATTTGAGCCACAGTTTTGGCCCAAAAATTTTTTTAAATTAAATCTTTATTGTTCATATTATTAGTTTTTCCTCCCATAGCTCCCCTCCACCTAGTTCCCACCCCACCCTCTGCCCTTACCGCCCCCCCGCCTCATCCATAGGTGTACGATTTTTTCCCAGTCTCTTCCCCCACCCCATACCCCTTCCCCTCCAAGAATTGTCAGTCCACTCCCTTTCTATACCCCTGATTCTATTCTATTCACCAGTTTATTCTGTTCATCAAATTTTTTATTCACTTGATATGTATTTGTTGTTCATAATTTTTATCTTTACCTTTTCCTTTTTCCTCTTCTTAAAGAATACCTTTCAGCATTTCATATACTATTGGTTGGGTGGTGAACTCCTTTAGCCTTTTCTTATCTGTGAAGCTCTTTATCTGATCTTCAATTCTGAATGATAGTTTTACTGAGTAATCTTGGTTGTAGGTTCTTGCTATTCATCACTTCGAATATTTCTTACCACTCCCTTCTGGCCTGCATAGTTTCTGTTGAGAAATCAGCTGACAATCGTACTGGTTCTCCCTTATAGGTAACTGCTTTTCTCTTGCTGATTTTAAGACTGTCTTTTGCTCTTGGCATTTTAATTATGATGTGTCTTGGTGTGGTCCTCTTTGGATTCCTTTTTTTAGGGTTCTCTGTGCTTCCTGGACTTGTAAGTCTATTTCCTTCACCAGGTAGGGGAAATTTTCTGAAATTATTTCTTCTAATAGGTTTTCAATATCTTGCTCTCTTTTTCTGGCACCCCCATAATTCGGATGTTGGCATGCTTGAAGTTGTCCCAGATTACACTATCTTCTTTTTTTGGGACCCTTTCTTTTATCTTTTCCGGGGGTTTTTTTGCTTCTTCATATTTCAAATCTTTGACTTGATTCTTGTGATCTTCTAGTCTGCTTTTGGATCTCTGTATATTATTCTTTATTTCAGTCAGTGTATGCTTAATTTCTAGCTGGTCCTTTTTCATATCCTTGAGGGTCTCACTAAATTTATTGGTGGTTTCTAGAAAATTCTTGAAAAACCTTATAACCGTGGTTTTGAACTCTATATCCAGTAGTTTGCTTTCCTCCATTTCTGTCATTTGTGACCTGTTTCTTTGTCTCTGAATTTTGGCTGCTTCCCTGTGTTGATAAGAGTGGCTTTCTGTGCTAGGTGTCCTATAGGGCCCAGTGGCTCAGCCTCCCCAATTACCTGAGGTGGACACTCTTGTGCACCCCTTTGTGGGCTATGTGCACAGTCTTGTTATAGTTAAGCCTTAATTGTTATTGGTATCACTGGGAGGAATTGACCTCCAGGACCAAATTTCTTTCTCTTCAGACAGTAAGTTGGCATGAAATATGTAAACAGAAGAACAGTTAAGAGAATTCTTACTCAGGACACCCTAAGATTTGGTTCCTAAAGACAGGCCTTGCAGTTTTCTTGTGCATACTTTGATATGTCTTAAAAAAAAAAAAATTCTGCCCGCTGGTATAACTCAGTGGTTGAGTCAGGAGGTTACAGTTCAATTCCTGGTCAGGGCACATGCTCAGGCTGTGGGCTCCATCCCCAGTATGGGATGTGCAGGAAGTAGCTGATCAGTGATTCTCTCTCGTCATTGGTATTTCTCTCTCTCCCCCTCTCTATTCCTTTCCGAAATCAATAAAAATATACATATTTTTAAAAACCAATCCTTGCATAGTATCAAGATACTCATTTAACAAAAAGCCCAAATTAATACTGTGGCAGATCTTAACTTCAGAATTTCCTGAACTAATTGCTTAAAATATCAACCTTTGATATTAATATTTCAAACATTTGTAGTATTAAAATGTTAATAATAAAAATATAAAAATGCAAATATTTATAATAGTTTTAATAAATAAAGTTCTTACTCTTGAGAGGGCACTCTCTTTCAAGCCCCCATTCAATGGCAAAGCAGCTCCTTCGTTTCCTTTTCACTAATCTTGAAAAAAGCATTCATTAGGCAAAGGCTCAACTTGATATTAGCAAAAGGCACTGTCCTCAGGAGTCTACCCTGCACTTGAAAACTATCCTGTATTATCCTTGTGACTGGCCTCTGCAATTCACAATCCAACCCTTTCAATTGGCCAATGCACACACAGTTAAAATACTAATTCTTCTATTTAAAGGAAAATTATTTGCAGTCCTTTGCATCCTTTTTCTCTCTAGTGGGTGGAAGGAACCAAGTGTAGAAATGAGAGAGAATAAGAATTCTGTCCTGCCAAATAGAAGTGAGAAATCATTTGGATTCCCCCTACCTACTTAGATATTTTCTATCTGCAGAGAACACAAATTGGGATACTTATAATAGATGCAAATGCGCTTTCCCAGGTCCTCCCCACTTCCTCCACTTACCTCTTGCGTAACATTTCCAATCTTTTAATAGGTCACAGAATTTGAGCTGAAGGGAAATGAACCTACAAACCCCTGGTACTGTGGGCAGTTGGCCTGAGACAGCGCACTAAACACTGAACTAAAAGCAACCCCTGAGTGTCTGGTTCTCTATAGTTGGATACCTTCCCTAATGGTTCTAAAATCAGATGTTAGCTCTAACCAGTTTGGCTCAGTGGAGAGAGCGTCAGCCTGCGGACTAAAGGGTCCCAGGTTCGATTCCGGTCAAGGGCATGTACCTTGGTTGTAGGCACATTCCCAGTGGGGGGTATGCAGAAGACAGCTGATCGATGTTTCTCTCTCATCGATGTTTCTACTCTCTGGCCCCCTCCCTTCCTCTCTGTAAAAAGTCAATAAAATATATATATTTTTAAAATCAGGAGTTAATAAAGGCACTCAGTACAGTGGATGAAGAACAAAATTGCGACTTTCATGCCATCCACAAGGACACTTTGTATAATGTCTTCCTCTGTAACATCTGCAGACAGCTGTCACACTCTACTCCTAGAAACTAAAAGACAGTACGACATTGGAGGCGAAACTCAGGAGGTCCTGGGAACTTTGGCCATGAAGGGAGCAATGAGACTCAAGCACACAACTTCCGGAAGGAAAAACAGAAACACTTGAGCCTAGTCCCCAGCCTCCATCCCCAAAGGCAAATATAAAAGCAAGGGTTAGTTTAATAAATTTTTGTCCTTCTCTAGTTGTTTTATTAAAAATAATATGCCTAAAAGTCTGCAGATGAACTGAAATATCCTTGGAAAGAGGCATGTGACATACCAGTCTGCCTACCATTCCTACCTACTATTTGAAAACCACAGGGTATCAGGGTATCTTCCGGGAAACAAAACAGTCATGCTTGAGGGAAAAACATCTCTAATACAGCTATAGCTGTCATTTGCTCTTATTTTTTATCCTCCCCGCATCCCCAACAAGTATCTGAAATCATACCAGAAATAAAGAGGTTTTGGTGTCAAATAATAGAACACTGAGCGAAGCTTGGCCTACAGTTGTCAATCCACCTTGCACTAGCAAAAATGAATATATAAATAAAAATAAGAAAATGAAACTAAAGAGAAAAACTCTTAAGAGGAAGACAAAATTCAAATTTACTTTGAAAAACCTGATTTTATTTTCTGAATCAAAAAGAAGTATATTCATGTTAAATTCAGAATTTTTAACTTTCCAATGATCTCTCAAAATACTTTACTGATATTGTTAACAGTGCTCAGAACCGTGTAAAAGTTAACATCCAATACCAAGTTTTGAAGAAAAAAGTTTAACCATAGGACCTTTCTAAGAAGCCCTTCTCAAAGATCAAAGTATTAGCAATCCTAATTTGAAAAGAAAATAATTTTAATCATTTTTACAAATTTAAATGACAATGGTTTAAGAGCTAAATATCAGATCTCTTTTATAACAGAAAAAGATTTAATTTGAGAAACTCATACTAGACAAATTCAATTAAACACAACAGTTCACCCACCCCAAAATTTCTAAATGCATCATTTCACCTTGGAATAGGAAAGTTATAAAATGGTATTTTAAAATTATACTATATATATTAATACACCATTTTAATGTCATGCTTGCTAGCAGAATATGAAATTAAAACCAGATCCTACAAAGGACAGACGGTAAGTGCTCTTTTATTGTTTTATTTAAGAGCCTATTCCATTCTTTGTTGCTTTCTGCCCCCATATTATAAAATCATGACCAAAGGCCAAGAGTCGATCCATTTACCTGAAATGAACAGCTAGTTGATACTGGTCCTACATTTGTGTCCTTTACGGAAGTCCAGTACTCAGAAGGCTGTGGGGGGTTTGTAAGAACATGATTTAAGAACACTTCCGAATCCCAAAGCACTCAGACATCCAGGTCCCTAAAGTCTAGTAGATGTTATTCACAGGCTATTCACAGGTACTGAGGCATGGCCAGCATGCAGGCAAACTTCTTTTATTCGTTCAAATTGAGGTAAACAGAGAAAAAATACTTAATAATAACAGAAGCTGCATAATGAAAACTAGCCTCCTTTTGCTGCTTATTTCATATAAACTGATTTTTAAGTTTTCTTACAAAAGAGACTCTAAAGCCAATAATTTCTCTGATTTCAGTTACCCAGAAAAATAAGCTTCTCTTTTCAAAGCAAAGTTTTCTTTTCATTATTAGTAAGAATTTTTTTTAGGGGGGGAAGGGGGGAATTCCCCTCAGAATCTGCATTTTGTGCTTAGCGTGATATAATTTATTATTTTGTTTTTCAAATTTAGAAAGAATTCAGGCCTGAGTATTTTTTCAGATACCAAGTAATTCTGACAGTATTCATAAATATGATTTTCTGAATTAGGAAGGAAGGTCTGTTAACATTTACAAATTACCAACAATTTTTCTTTCAAGCATAAAATGGCTGCGATTATGTCATTACGATTAATTTTCAATACAGATACAAATTTAAATCTTGATTATTTTTTTGGGGCCAACATTTTAAACAGTCAAATTTTACTCTCCTTAGGCTCAATCAAAACAAAAAAATGAATGAAAATTACCCAACTGGAAATAAGTCCTATATTTCAATGTTATTTTTAACCCAACAATTATATATAACCTACTGCCAGTAATTATTTATATGTTTTTACTTGTTTTTATTAAATAAGCACTGGTCAGTTATCTACAACAATAATTTGCAAGAATGATACTTGGCACTGGGTTTACCTTAATGCTTCTGGTATAAACAAAAACTCTTGGAAAATACCAGCTCTTAAGCACTTTTTAAATCTGTAATTTGAATGTCCAATAGCATTTTTAAAGATGTTACTTTTCTATTGATAGATTTTAGGGAGTCTAGTCCCAGATAACATGGTTGTTTAAAAAAAAAAGAAAACTCTACACCACATGGTAATAGGATACTATATACTTAATTTTTTCTATCATATGAAAACAGTTCCAGGCAGACAAAAGTAGAAAACTTGCCAAATCAAAATACTGTAAATAAAGTTCATCTTTTGTACCCAGAGCAGAAGAGCTCAAAAATCAAAATCTCAAAATTAAAAGATCAACTCCCCTGGCCCCCACACACTAACACTCACCCCATACAATTTAGTCCTGAGCCCAGTATTTCCCTAAGAAGTTAATACCAGAGCTGTAAGGTACTTAAATCTGTGTTGAAAGTGTCACACTATAGAAGAAATGCCCTAAGGGTTCAGCAGCTGCCCACCCATCCCTTACCCCCCACCCCAATAACGTGTAAAAGCTCCTGTTAAAGTTTCTTATGCTAATAAAGGCATACCACCTAGTGCGCTGAAACTAGCAGCATTAGAGCAGTCAAGTGAAACTAGGAAGCCTAGGGAATGATCTAAATGCCTACTCAGCAGAGACAAAGCAGCAGACAGGACCTTTTGCCCTCTCCTTTGTTTGTAAGGAAGTGGTTGCATTAAACAGTCAGATTTACCCACATTAACAAAAAAATTAACAAAGCTTCCGCAAGACTCCAGAATAAAACCTGACCTTTTCAGTTAAAGGTTAAAGAGGGGCCTCTTCCATGTCCTGGAATTTAATGAGTTCAAAGATTGGCAATAAAGAAAAAAAGAAAGCGTTAGGGGTGTGATGGGCACAAGCTCTGGAGTTTATCGAACAGTCACACCGAGCTTCTCCAGCACGCGGACACCCTTTTCCTGGTACTCCTGTCGGGTCATCCAGAAGTTGTCTTTGTCTTTCATGATGTCTGCTAGAACGGCACCGCCCAGGAACACCATGTGCTTTCTGCGGGGTGGGTCTTCGATGCGGATCTTAAATTTCTAAAGGAGAGAGACGATAAAATGTCCCATGTGCATAGTGCTTTGTGCTGTATACGACTTCTTCACATAGTCTCCTGCTGAATTCTCACCAACATCCGGTGGTCTAAGTAGGACTGCAGGATTTGGCATCTGAGGTAGAGACATTCTGTAATTTGCCCAAAGCTCATACCTGGTGTGCTTGGAACAGTCCTGATTTACACCTGTTACCCATCATTAGCAACAGCACTATCAAGTGTCCCGATCTGAACGATAAATCCCATGATCACCCTATTGCGAGCCCAAATACCAGATTCTGCTTGTGGCAGCTTTCCCCATCAACCGGTGGATGAACTTAGCTCGCTATCAAATGAAGGGTTTGGATAAGAGGACTTCTGTGGTTTCTTCATGGTCTAACACTGCTATGACTCTAGTCCCATGCAATAGAGAAAGACTTAAACTCTTTTCTTATAAGCAAAGCTCTCTTTCTACTTTCTGAAATTCAAATAAAATATTCTCAAAAAGACCAAATAAGGTCAAAATAAATCCTGGGGGTATTGGAAAAAATGCACACAGTAACCAAATGAAAGACAAGTGGGAAAAGTTTAAAACTCTATGGCCACTATTAACTGCCTAACAAGGACACACCTCAAACTATATGGTAAGTTAACACCTAAAAGAAACTTTAAAATGATGCAGCAGTTCTATTAACAGTGCCACAAATCTTGCAAAAGGACTCAAAATAACTGTCATTCTAAACTACCTTTGTGTCACATAAATGAATTGTAGGATGGGGTAACACCTGTCATAAAAACACCAGTTATCAACTCTGAGGTGAACCTACTGTTTTAATTATTTGAATGACTGTTTTGCTCTTAGGTAGGGTCAGCTTTTTCTGTAAAGGGCTAGACAGCAAATGCTTGAAGCTCTGCAGGTCTCTCTGGGCAGCTACAGAAAATATGTGATGATAGGTAATGCCATATAAAATGGTTCTGGCTTTGTTCAAAACAATTGTATTTGCGGCAGAACAGCTGTTTGGGGCACAGGGCTGCACCTGACCACCCCCGCTCTAAGGGAAGCTGGGCTGCCCTGAAGACACTGCTGCCCTTGAAGTTTTCTCAGCTGGCTGTTTCTCTCACAGCACTTCCTGACCCTGGGCCTTGGTAACAGGCATTCTTATTCTTCATGGCCGCTCCTCTCTCCTCCTCCGTACAGCTTCACAGGCCCTCGGAAACTCTTTCCATCAGCTACTCCATCCACTACTCCTTGCCTAAGTCATCTACAGGTGATTTCTTCTCATATCTGCTCTCAATGCATGAGTGTGTGCTCTCTCCATCATTTCCAGACATTATCCTTAGTGAGTTTGTCCTCTCCCTCTCACACTCACTTGGCAAAACTGCAACTCAGGTGATCAACTCTCTACTTGCATTGCCCTCAAACAACTGAACACTACAGGAGAAAAACGAAGCACCTTACTTCCAATGTATCACTTACTTCAACTGAGCCCTCTGCTGCTTGGGAACCCCATTATGTTTCTCCCCTCCCCCCACTCTCCAAAACATGTTACTCCTCCTCCTCTAGTCTATAAACCTCTACCATTTCCTCCCTTCTCTCAGAGAGTCCTAACCGGTCTTTCTACTCTCCCTCCCCTCAAAGCCTGTTCACATCAGACTTAATGATCCTTTAAACAAGTCAGATCCTATCCTTTCTCTGCTCAAAATCCAATTTCACTAGGAGCAAAGTCAAACTCTATTGCGTCCTGGCTGTCTTTCTGACCTCTCCTCCCAGTCCTCTCCACTGCGCCCTCAGCTCCAGCCATACTGCTCGCTCCCACCAACTTGGGGCTTTTGCACTTGCTATTCCTGCCGAGAAGGTTCTTCTCCTAGAAGGTTCTTCTCCTACAGAGTCAGTCATGTGGCTCATTTTCTCACTTCATTCAGGTCTCTGCTCAAAAGTTTTCTCATCAGAGGCCTTCCCCAATCACACCACATGAAGGAACACACCATCTCCCCAACTCCTACCACTTTCTAACCCCCAACCTTATTTTCCTTCTCTTCATAGTACTTATCACTACTGATACGCTATCCTTCATAAACTAAAAGCAGGGATTTGTTTTTTGTTCACCACTGTTTTGTTTATCCCAGTGTTTTGTTTATTCCAGTGTTTGCCTCCCAGAAGTTCAACAAATACACGCTGAATAAACAAATGATCACCTGAAACTGATTTTAAAGTATATGTGTAACTCAATAAAACCAGATAACTGAGTGAAGGACTTGGACAATATGGCTCCTTTCAGTCCTTAATTTATTTAATGTATGTGTGTCCACACTCAATTTAATTTCACCAATTCTGAGTCACACATGAGAAGTGTACTATTAGTGCCTCCAATATGTACAGTCCTCTGTAATGTGTAATCTCATCTAATACAGTTGATTAAAGTCCATGAGACAAACCTGGAAGATTCATTCAGAATAAATGACTGTTGGTTGAGCACACAATATATAGGGTACTTCACGGTACAGTTTATAGAAAAAAAAAAATCAACGTCAAACAACCATTAACTATTGTGTACTAGTTTAAAATTTTCTTTCTACACTACTTACCAACAACTACCAATTAAAGTTTATTTCAGGAGCTATGATAGTTGATGGAGATGCAAAAGAATTGGAGACATGATGTTTTATAATCTGATCAGGGAGCTAAGACATATGCAAGAAAAAGCCAGAAAAAACCTAAAATCAGAAATATGAGAATCCAAAAGGAGCAATGAAGGCTGATTATATATCCAAAAAGTTAAAAACAAAAAACAACCCCAAACCACCAAGTGGAGCATTTATCCCTTCACAGTACAACATGTTCTTCCCATGCATTTAAGAGACACCTCGATTCTAGGCTAGTCATTACAGATAACCCAGAATGTTTGGTCCTGGACTTACTCATCTCCACCCACTGAATACACAAGTGACCATGCAATATGACCATTATGGGACAGTCTTTATGACCTTGAACCATTCAGTTCTTCCTGTATCTTCAAGGCTGTACTTGACTGTATAAGAAATTGGTTTAGAAAGACTTCTTGCGCCCTCTGGTGGCTGGCAAGACTCACAAGCTACTTTACAGGGTTTTAAAAGTATGAGTTGGATGATTGATACTTACAGAAAGCTTTTCCACATCTCCCTTTAAAACACGTTCTAAGTAAAGCTGTTTTAGTTCTCGTTCCAACCGTGATGGCAGTCCAGGGTACATTGTAGACCCTCCAGAAAGCACAATGTGCTTATAGAATTCAGATCTAGGAAGTCACAATAGATAACCATTTGGAGTTTCAGATTAGGAAAACAGTATCTCAGAGTCCTTGTTATTCATGTCAGACAGTTGCCAGGAGAATTAAATAAAATTCAACATATAAATCACAGGCTAAATGTTTGCTATTAGTATTATTGGATTACAAGCCCTCCTTTCATATAAAATGTTACAATTTTGATAAATATATATACTTCTAAAGCATGACACACTTGAAATGTAACTAAGTCTTTTAATAATGACCAGTTTACATGACAAACTACCAGTATTTGGACTGTGTTATAACAGTACTTTCTGGAGCCTCTGAGATGTGGTTGTTTACTCTAATAACCATATTCTATTATGTTCCCCATTCTTGCTTTTCAATTTTTCCATTTGCCTTTTGTAGTTTCCCGTTTTGTTCCTTTTCCTTGAGGCTGTCGCTGTTATTTTTTGTTAGACTGATGAACATGTTTGCTTCCTATAGTAATCCTCTCCTTTCCTTAAATATGCTCGTGGTTATATCAAATAATCAGATATAAAATATCTACATATATAGTAAAACATAATCTGAGGGAAGGTCCAAGGAATTCTTCACAGTAAAGCTCAGGAACTGAGTCACATCCATTTTGGTTTCATTCAAACTGGCCTCTGTATCTTTAGTAGTTACTCCCAGGTTCTCAATGGCTCAAACGATTGTCATTCTAGCTTCTAGAAGAACAGCGTTTTTGTTTTTAATTGCAGAAGTATGCACATGCATGTCCCATAAGCCCAGCAGCTAACGTATGGCTCCATGTGATATGTACCATGAGCATTTACATGTATGCCTTCAATATGTAGTACACACAAACATTTTGAGTTGTGCTCCTTTCCACTCTGGATCTGTGGAGAGGGGCTGAACTTGACTCCAATGTTTTAGGAATGTCTAAATGTTAATCATTACCAACAGGAAATGTACTTTTAAATACAATTTTCATTAAATCAAAGGACAAAAGCATCTATCTAATTCCTATTATTAGAATTTATCATAATTATGAAGTCTAGGTTAGATGTTTTATCATTCTCCATTACTAGAGGCCCAGTGCATGAATTCGTGCATGGGTGGGGTCCCTCAGCCTGGCCTGCGCCCTCTCGCAATCCAGGACCCCTCAAGGGACACAGCAGTGTCTAAGCGGCAGGTGGCCAGGGAGGAGCCCAAGCCAGGCCGGGCACCCCACCACTCAGGCTCATCCTGGCCCCGTTGCACCTACGGCCACCACTCCACCGCAGCTGCACTCCACAGCTGTGAGCCCGGCTTCTGGCTGAGCAGCTCTCCTGCTGTGGGAGCGCACTAACCACCAGGGGGCAGTTCCTGTGTTGAGCGGTGACTGGTCGTTCCAGTCAACTGGTCATAATAGTCACTTAGGCTTTTATATATATATAGATATTATGAGCCAATTGCTATTTTTATTAATTTCCATTATTATCTCACTTCCCAGCCATCCCACAAAAATTAGGTGGGTATTTAACTGAGGGTTAAACAAACAAGTAAGCAAACACTTGCTTTACAAAATACTTTTGAGTGAATGCCTCAATAACCTGGGTGTAGAGGAGGGCTTTCTAACTATGACTCAAACTCCAGATGCAATAAAAGAAAAGATTATATATCTTTTTAAAAAATTTATTGGTTGATTTGAGAGAGAGAAGTAGGGAGAGAAACAACGATTTGTTGGTCCACTTACTTACGCATTCATTGGTTGATTCTTATATGCCCTGACTGGGGATTGAACTTGCAACCTTGGCATATTGGAACAAAGTGCCATACTGAACTAACCTAGCCAGGGCAGATAATGTATCTTCATTTACTTATTTATTTTTTTAATTCTCACCTGAAGACATGCCCAGAGAGAAGAAAGGAAGGGAAGGAGAGGGAAGAAGGAGGGAGAGAGGGAAGAAGGAGGGAGAGAGGAAAGAAGGAAGTGAAGAAGGAAAGAGGGAAGGAGGGGAGAAACATCAATAGGCCTCCCCTCCACACTTTCCCCAACTGGGGATCAAACCCACAACCCAAGCATGTGCCCTGACTGAAAATTAACCTGGCAAACCTCTTGGTGCACAGGATAATGACGCTCAATCAACTGAGCCACTCTGGCTGGACAAATTATATATCTAATTATACAACCAAATAAAAACCACTTTTTTGTATGGCTAAAAACACCGTAAGCAAGAGAGACAAGTGGTAAATTAGGGAAGTATACCTGTAATAGATACACAGAGCTAATATAAAAAGAACTTTTAAAAACTGAGGGAAAACAACTACAAAAATTCTATAGAACAGGCAAAAACCATGAACAGATAATTCATCAGAGAAAAATAAAAAAATGGCCCTAAACATAGAAAAATCATGTTCAATTTCACTCCTGAGGGAGATGCAAATTTAAAACTACACTGCGTTACCATTTCTCATTCCTCAGATGGGCATGAAAGTAAGAGTTAAACTGTGAACAAGCTGTGGGGACACAGGCGTCCTTGTGTATTACTAGTGGGAGTGAGCAATAACAAACTAGAACCACTTACCCTTTGAGCCAAAAATTCCCCCTCTAGAAATATTTTCAGAATATACATGCCCCAAACTACAAAATATAATGTGTACAGGTTATTATTGTAGCATTATGTGTCAACACAATATTGGAATCTACCTAAATGACTAAGAGTCACTGAATAAACTGTGGTATATATACACGGAAAAAAAGAAAGCAACTGGAAAAGGAATGAAGACTATCTCTAGGAAATGGCATAAGATTGTTTAGGATATAATAAGCAAAAAAAAAAGCAAAGTGCAGGAGTATTTATAATATATACCTTTTGTGTAAGAGAAAACAAGAACCACAGGAAGGGTGAACCTGAAATTGATGAAACTGTTTACTATAGCAGGGAGGAGAGGACTAGGGTGGAAGACAGGGGTAGGAGAGTACTACTTATACATATACTATTTAATGTAGTTTTGACTATATTGTTAAGATTCTACTTATTCAAAAAACAAAATTAAAGATGAGCCAGGAATATCCTGTGCCCCCAAACAGAAATGTGCTTAAAAAGATGGAGGCACATCAAAAGACACAGGCGCCTGCTTAAAGGTGCTCTCACTGGCCAAATTAGGAACAATTTGAGCAGCGAAATAAAGACAGTAATCAATTATAATCCACTGGAAAAGAAAATTGTGCGTCCATACTGATAATGAACAAAGAGGGAGAAGGAAAAGCAGTTCCTTTTGCTAGAATGCTAACTAACAAATACAGAAGGAATGATGGAATCAGAAAATCACCTTCTTGCAATAATCACAATAAAAATGGAGCCCTGCTGGTCTGGCTCAGTGGATAGGGTGTCGGCCTGTGGACTGAAGGGTCCAGAGTTCGATTCAAGTCAGGGCACACGGCCCAGTTACAGGCTTGATCCCCAGTGTGGGGCGTGAGGAGGCAGCCGATCAATGATTCTTTCTCATTGATATTTCTATCTCCCCTTCTCCCTTCCTCTCTGAAAATCAAAAAAACGTATATTTAAAAATAAAAATGGATTTAGGCAAGAATCATCAATACATGCTAAAAGGGGTGAAGGGAAAGTTTGGTGAGGAACAGGAGATTTACAAAGTCTAAATGTATTTTCCCACACATTACTTATAAATTAGGAACGAAAAAAACAGGACATCTACACAGTGGAGCAAAGAGAAAACATCATTAAGAGCTCAACACTAACATGGAACAGACATCGTCTCTGGATGTGATGCCCTGAGAAGGACACATCACATACATACGCAGTATTTTTGCCAGTAATCTGTAACTTGAATCCAATCATGAGAAATCATTCAAACCCATTGGCCTTTTCTCTGCAAAGATGTCAATATTATGAAAAACTGAGGATTGGTAGCAGATAAAAAGTGTGTAGGAATTATGTCAACTAAATACAATGTGTGATCCTACATTTACTCCTTTACTGAAGAAAAAACCAACTATATAAAGGACATTATTAGGATAGTGGGTGAAACTGAAATCTGGATGGTAGATTTAAGTATTTATCAGTAATGCCCTGGATGGTGTGGCTCAGTGCCAAGAAGGTCTCGGGTTCAATTCCTGACCAAGGGCATGTGCCTGAGTAGCAAGTTCAATCCTGCAGCCTTGTGGGGGCGCATGCAGGAGGCAACCAATTGATAAGTCACTCTCACATCAATGTCTCTCTCTTCCACTCTCTAAAAATAGAAAAAAAAAATCCTTGGGTGAGGATTAATCTTTAATAATAAAAGTGTAATAAGACCAGACATCCCTTCTGGACGAAGCCGGGGCTGCGAGGGAAGCCCTAGTCCCAGGTGGGGAGCCTGCTGGTGGGTTGGAGAAAAGCCTGAGTCCCGGGTGCCAGAGGGAAGCTGGTGCCAGCAGCCCAGGGGGAGGAAGGCCTACTCTTGCATGAGTTTTGTGCATTGGGCCTCTAGTAAATAAATAAATATAAAAATTACTGTATTAGTAATCAATCTCCTGTATCTGATAATTACACTGTGGCTGTATAAGGGAATATTTTTGTTTTTAGAAACTACAAAGTGAGTATTAAAGAAGTATAGAACCTGCCCTGACTGGTTTGGCTCAGTGGATAGCACGTCGGCCTGCGGTCTGAAGGGTCCCGGGTTCGATTCCAGTCAAGGGCATGTACCTTGGTTGCAGGCACATCCCCAGTGGGGAGTGTGCAGGAGGCAGCTGATCGATGTTTCTCTCTCATTGATGTTTCTAGCTCTCTATCCCTCTCCCTTCTTCTCTGTAAAAAATTAATAAAATATATTTTTAAAAAAGTATAGAGTACTTAACACTCATCCTCTCAAATCACTCAAAAAAAAGAGAGAGGGAATAATAAAGCAAGCATGTACAGTAGAATATCAGTAAAATGGATAGAGTATGCACGAGTTCTCTTTATTATCCTAGCAACTTTTCAGGTTTATATTATTTCAAAATACAGTTTAAAATGACTTCTGAGACTCGATGATACAATGTGGTAAACATCAAGTACCACCCTATCAAAAAGTTATTTTGCCTTATTAATTTAAAAAACACGAGTGAGATAACAGGTAACTTGGTAATTCCCACTATGTATATTCCATCTATTTCTATTTTTGATAAATAACTTTGAAACCACCATTTCTAACATACCTGGTATCAATGTCAGCTGCCTGGATTGTGTTAAAAAGCAATTCAGCAACACCTACTCCCTCAACATTGATCAAGTGAGGCTGAAATAAAGCTTCTGGTGCTTCAAATCTCTCCCCCCCGACTTTGATAATGCGGCCATCTGGGAGCTAGAAACCAAGATCAACCAAGTGTTAGTCAGCAAAAGATTAAAAAATTTTAGTGTTCCCCAGAACACGAGTACTTTTAAACACATGTTTTTAGCCAAAATCATTATCAGCAACATACTTCTCCCAAAATACATTTTTGAGAAGAGAGAAAAAAGTAAAGTAAAATACTGCTAGATAATTGTTTTTAGTACCATACTCTATTCTGCTTTTAAAAATGGTATGCCTTGCCCAAAGGATCAGGAATTTCGTGGAGAAATCACCAACACATGAGTGCAGGATGTTCCACTGGTGTACAGCTAAGCATAAAGAGGCAGCATTATCAACCATTGCTCTTGAATTAGACCTGGTGTCAATGTGCTTTCTAAACACCTTTGTAATTTTATAAATATCTTTACCGTATAGCATAAACAGATTCAATTAAAATTTTAAATAATTTCTTTCACCACATAATTACTCTGTGAAGCTTATTTTGTTATCAAAACACTTTATATCACGTGTGGAACTTCTGTCAAATCATTTAATCCAAAAATTACTTTATGATCAAAAAAGTTTAAGGAATACTGATCTGGACTATTTTTTATTAGGCAATTCTTTTGTATCTTACTTATTAGGTCCTATTACATTTTAAATGATAATGAAGAAATGTTAATGTAAGCAAAGAAGACTTAAATAACAGGCCAGGTAGTGATAGATGACTTTGTGCAAAAAACTCTTAAGTCACATCTTGTTTATCTTTAATTAAATGAGAAATGTTAAAGAAAAACTCCCTCTCTTAAATCACCTCGTACTTCATTGGACGGACCTAAGTAACAAGCGTGCTTGTGTAGACTGGCATTTAATGCATTCTTTATGAGATAACAGAATTAGTTTTACATTGACATTTCTCATAATGTATTTCATTTATAATAATTACAATAATTATATTCAGATACCAAAATTGACTTTCCAATACAACAAATTCACACAGAGCAAGTTCTTTTAAACATTTACTCCCATGTTTGCTGTAATTGTTTACAGATATATGCAAAAAAATCACTGTTTTCAAAACTCCAGAATTATCTTTTTGTAAATTGTATCAAATGTCTTAAAAAGAAAAAAGAAAAAAAAAAGATACTGATCCAAACATTTACCCTTAGAAAAGTAAACAAAGCCATCAGGTGAATTTAAAAACCATATATCACCCAAGATACCTAGAAAAAACGTCACCTGGCAGAGACTGTTTTAGCAAAATCTCTGTACTTACATTTCTAGCTTCTCTGATGGTGCAACTCCTCTGGACACTCTGGCTATTTGCCACCTACTCTAGGAACTACCTACCCCAGGAACTGTTAGGATGCTATGGTTCCCATTTCTTTGCATCAAATCTTACTCTATCCTTTATTTGTTCACCCAGATCCCTCACTTGTCAGTTTGCTGTTTCTTTCCTGTCGTACATATTTTTGTAACCTGCTCCAGATTCTTTGAAAAAGGAGGAAATTAATAAAATATGCCATACAGTCTTGGTTCCCTCATCCTTTGTCTCATGCCACTTTCTTCCAAACAAAGCAGGTAGATGAAGTTATAAATCTAGAGAAACTATCAAGAAAGCTTCAGAAAAGAATCCCCAGGGCAAATTTGGAGACCATTAAATCACACATTATTAGATTACCATTTGGATCTATATCTTTAAAAATAAGACAATATAAATCATAAAAACGTATCATTACTTTTAAAATGACTATTTTGCATATATTTGGGAGACATAGAGCTTACATGAATCAAATGGTTTAAGAACACTTGCTTTTACTGCCTATTATTCTACTTCATCTACTCTATAAAAGCGAAATATTAAAATTAACCGTTTCTCCGAGACAGGGTAAGCCACGCCCACCAGCCAATCAGAGTGGCTGTATGCAAATTAGCCCAGCCAACATGGCGGCCGCCACTCACGGACCTGAGTAAAGGGCAGTTTCCATTGTGGCAGGAGCGAAAGTGAAGCTGCGCTCGCTCCACTTAAATTGCCTCTAGCGAAACACACATTTGAAACAATATAACAATCATAGAATCCTCGGGAGCTGAAGGAAAGGGCAGCCCGGGCCTCACCAGTAAAAGTAACAATTGTTTCATTATAGACACTGCGAGGTGAAGCAGAGGAGGCTTCAGTTAGTTAGAAGGCCGCCTTAAAGGAACAGTGTATCAATTATAGAAGATAACCCCAGGCCTTAAAGGAACAGTATCAATTATAGGAGAAAAAACTCCAGAACCTGCGTCCAGCCAGCCTTGCTGGGACATTGGGTCAATGGGAGCTGTGGGCAGCCTGAAAGCCCCTCACCCAGCCTGGTCAGGCACGCCAGCAGGTGGGCATCCCCCGAGGGCTCCCAGACTGCGAGAGGGCACAGGCCGGGCTGAGGGACCTCCCGAGTGCACAGAGCGGCTGCAGGGCGGGACAGCGCAGGACCCAGGACCCGTGAGTGGGAGAGGCAGCAGGGTTGGAGGGCACCGGGAAGCGGGTAAGAGGCGGCAGGGGGCCGACAGCCTGCTTAGTGGGCTTCCCAGGCCCTTTGCGGGGCATCAGGGAGCAGGTAGGAGGTGGCAGGGAGTCGGCGGCCTGCTTGGCAGCTGTCCAGGCCCTTGGAGGGGCATCGGGGAGCGGGTAAGAGGTGGCAGGGGGTCGGTGTCCTGCTTGGCAGCTGTCCAGGCCCTTGGAGGGGCATCAGAGAGCGGGAAAGAGGCAGCAGGGGGTCAGTGGCCTGCTTGGAGGGCTTCCCAGGCCCCTTGCAGGGCACCAGGAAGTGGGAAAGCAAGGTGGTGAGATGGGGAGTGGGAAAGAGGCGGCGGAGGGGTCTCGGCCTGCTTGGTGGCTGCCCAGGCCCTTTGCGGAGCACCGGGGAGCGGGAAAGCAAGGCTGCAGGGGCCAGGGTCCTGCTTGGCAGCCCCCCAGACCCCTTGGCGGCACCGGGAAGTGGGAAAGGAAGGCAGCAGGGGACGGGTGA
>PVJC01011840.1:24986-40944 GCA_004026665.1 Murina feae | reverse complement strand
GAGACCTGCGGGCAGCGGGCCCCCTTTTGCAGAAACTGAGGCCGCTTCCCCGACACCCGCGCGTTGGGGATTTGCTGCAGCCCTGAGCTCAGCCCCCGTGGGGACGGCTGTGCGGGTGGGCCCGCGCCCTTGCTAAGTCAGCAGCCCCAGCCATCTTTCCTGGTGTGGCCTGGAGCCCTGGCGAATGTGACTTGTTTACAAAGCAGCCTGCGGTGTGCAGGGCACTGCGGTGGATGGAAGGTGGGTGAGGTGTGGAGAGGGAACCGTCCACTCCCGTCTCACCCTCGGAAGCCTGTTTCTTCATCTGTAAAATAATAATGATTAATGCTTCAGGCATTGACATGTGTCAGGATTAAACGGGAAAATGGATGAGAAATACTTCGTAGGTTCTGAAATGCAAGGGTTCGGTAAATGGTTATTATTCTCTTTAGTGTAATAAAGATTAGGTTATTTGAGTGCAGGACTTAGTAAATGTAGCGTGAGGAGTCTGCGCTTTGTTTTGGAAACAGCTTTATTGAGCTGTAATTCACATACGATACAACTCATCCATTTAAATTGTACAATTCAGTGAGTTTCACAGTATCCAGAGTGTGCATCCTTCACCTCAATAGTTGTTTCTTTTTTTAGTATTTTTTAATTGATTTCAGAGAGGAAGGGAGAGGGAGAGATAGAAGCATCCATGATGAAGAAAGAATCATTGATCGGCGGCCTCCTGCACGCCCCCTACTGGGGATTGAGCCTGAAACCTGAGCATGTGCCCTTAACTGGAATTGGACCCAGGACCCTTCAGTCTGCAGGCTGGCGCTCTATCCCCTGAGCCACACCAGGAGGGCATCAGCTCTGGTTTTAGAACATTTCCCTCACCCAGGGCCTGCGTTTCATAGAGGTAGACTTCCCACGGGAGAAGCGGCGACCGGGCCACTGTGCCCGAACAGGGGCAGATGTGTGTGAAGCTGCATCGAGATGGGCTCCCAGAAGTCGCACTGAGTCACAGCACTTAGCACAGTGGGGAGGAGGGAGGCAACGGCTGGGAATGGGAAGCACCCTTGACGCAGATAGAGCCTGGCCCCCGTGTTGTGGAAACACCGCCCCCCCCCCCATCCTTCTGGCTGTGTCTCCCGACACAGAATGTGAAATGTTGATCGTCATGATAACGTAAGCACTTGCTGGCAGCCAGACCCTGTCCGAGTTCTTGATTTGCTTGAATGCTCCCGCCTCCAGTACTGTATCTCCCCTTTCCAGAAAGGTTGCAGTAACTTCCTGGGATGGAGCAGAGCTGGGGCTGAAGCCCAGTGCCCCGCTTCCCAAGTCTGAATCTTGGCTCTGCCCTCTGACTAGCTGGAGGACCCTGGGCAAGTCCTTTCCTTCCTGGGCCTCAGTTTCCCCACCTGTACCTCAAGGTGGTTGGACTGTAAAGCCCAGCAGAGACTTCCCAGGCCTCTGAGGTGTGCCAGCTCTGGGTGATGGGCGCTCATCCTCCCGAATGCAGACACATTCGCATCCACA
Source organism: Murina feae (assembly GCA_004026665.1). Taxonomy (NCBI): domain Eukaryota; kingdom Metazoa; phylum Chordata; class Mammalia; order Chiroptera; family Vespertilionidae; genus Murina; species Murina feae. The sequence continues at coordinate 39,438 of PVJC01011840.1, read as the reverse complement.
TCCCAGACACCCTCCAGCGCTGGCCTTTTCCTAACGCTGCCAGCCACTTCCCCTTCGCCCCAAGCTGGCAGCAGAGTGTGTCTGAGTCATGAGCTGGCTCAGAACTGGCTCCCGCAGTGGGCACAGGCCCAGACCTTGGGCCTGAAGGGACACTGTGTCTCTGAGTGCAGGTCAGGAGTGGCTGGGGAGAAGGGGACGATGATTTCTGGTGGAGACCGGGGAAGGCTTCTCGGAAGATATGTTTGAGCCAGCTGTTAAATGGCTGTTGTTGGGGTGTCCTGGGGGGCAGGGACAGACGAGCAAAGGCAGAAGGGCCGCAGCGTTAGAGGCTTCATTCATTCATCTGTTCACTCATTCACTCATTCACCAAATGCTCCTTGTGTGTCAGCGAGGGCCTGGGAGACAGCAGGGAAAGGAGCCCGTCCACTCCTCACGGAAATCTATGGTCTGGAAGGGGAGGCCGACCAGCACCGATCATCACATCCGGAGGGAGGGCCGCCGAGGTGTGGAAGGGGACCAGGCACAGAGGCCTGAGCTCGTCTGGGGTGTTGGGGGGGCTCCCTGTGGTGACATCCATGCTGAGACTTGAAGCATGAGTAGGACTCATCCAGGAGAGGAGGGAGGGAGACAGGAGGGGAGTACGCTGCCTTCCAGGAGAGGCAACAGCATGTTCAAGGGGCCTGAGGTAGGCAAAAGACAGGTGAGAGAGGAGAGGAGAAGGCGGTGGGAGGCGGGGCCAGAGGGGAGTGGGGCCTTGGAGTCTCCCGTGTGCCCCATCATGAGGGCAGAGGCCACGTAAGAGCTGGCAGGATGGGCCTGCCTGGGGACAGAGGCCTGGACTTCGGGACTCAGGAATGTGGGCTCTGGCCTCTTGGCAGGTGAAGGAAGTGGAAAGGAGATGGGTATCTGGCAGGACTTCCCAGGCAGGACCCTGGCTGAGCCTGGTGTGCTAAGGTATTCTCTCTCCAAAGCCTTCCCTCTTTTTATATCCACCCACTTTCCAGACAGTGACACTGAGGCTCAGGAAGGAGCAAGGACTTGCCAAAACCCTTTGGAGTCAGGCTGGGGGATGGCGGCTGGGGTTGAGAGTGTCTGAGCGCTGAAGAGCCATGGGGCCTTGCCTCTCTCCCCTTCCCCCAGAATACGCTGCCATCAACTCCATGTTGGACCAGATCAACTCCTGTCTGGACCACCTGGAGGAGCAGAACGACCACCTCCACGCCCGCCTCCAGGAGCTGCTGGAGTCCAACCGGCAGACACGCCTGGAGTTCCAGCAGCAGCTGGGGGAGGACCCCGACGACGACGATGACTACGACTACGCCGCCAGCCCTTAGGCTCCGGGAGCCCCCAGGCAGGCCCTCAGCTGCCTCCAGGGCCAGGCTCTAGCCTGGACACTCACCACCTGATTCAGATGCCTTCTCAAGGGCTGGCCTACAGGTCCCCTGGCGGCTCTGCCTGCCTGAGCCACTCCTCACATTCTCCCCTTGGCGTGTATGGGCCACCTCCTACCACCCAGCCTTCCCTCCTGGGGTCAGGTGTGGGCCTGCAACCCTCACACCTCGCCTGCCTGTCCCATTCCTGGGCACGCTCCACTCCGCCCAGGCCTTGAATGTCCACATTAAACGTGTCTCCAATAGCACTGCGCCTCCGACTGGGTCCTGGACGAGAACCCCAGGGGCCCACAGGTGAACAGAGCAGTCAGGGCGTCCGGCGTTGCTCATGGGCCGGGAGGGGGGTTGGGGTTCTTGTTTTCTTTATTTCTGGACACAGGGTACAGGTGAGGTCGGGACTTCCTCCCCCGCCGAGTGCTTCCCCGGCCAGGTTGAGGCAGCACTGGATGTGCCGTGTGACCCTGTGGGGTGCACTTAGCTTCTTGGGTACTAGGGCTTTCACTGAGACAGCCAACACCAAGGCATGCGTGCGACCGCGGGCTCTGCCCTCCTGCTCGTGGCCTGTCTCCCCAGCTGGCCAACAGCAGGGTTGGTCTGGCTGTCTGATCTGTAAGGGTCTTTCCAAATGGGGAAGTAGCAGAACTAAAGATCCAGCTCGGCCTGGCCCCGTCACTGACGATTCATCACAGGTCACTTGACGAGAAGGCAGGGTCACCGTTAGTGCACCACGAGCTCGGAGCCGGAGGAGCAGCAAGGCCCGCCCGCCGCCCCCCCCCACCCCCACCCCCACCCCGCACCCGTACTTCACCTTCCACAGAACCCAGCTGGAGAGCTGGGGCCCAGCGCGCAGGCCTGGAGTCAAGTCCTGGCCGCTCACCAGGGCTATGACCTTCAGCAAGTCACGTGACCTTGCTAGGCCTTAGTTTCTTCATCTATAATTTGGGGGTAATAAGACCTCCCTCTTAGAGTCACTGTGAAGATTAAATGAGATCTCACTCGAAGATTTTCCTGGCCCTGATACATTATTAAGAGGGAAACTCGGGCTCAGAGAGAAGCGCCTTGTGATCCCAGAATCCCTGGTTGGGAACTTGTGTTCGGCTGGCTGGGCTGCCCCCACACTGAGCCTAGAGAGATGGGGCGCTGGCTGGGCGCCTCCCTTCCCGTCCACCCACACAGGGTGCTGGTGGGGACTAGACAACCGAGCTACCTTCTTTTATTAGATTTCCGGGTAAAAACACCAGCCATGTCACGTTTCCATGCAGAGCCCCAGGAAGCACAGATCTGGACCCACACCAGGCGGCTGTGGGAGCTCCCATCAGGTTTTGAGGCGGGCTGAGCGCCGGAATGGTGGGGGCTGGGGAGCTTGGGTCGTCACCTTGCTGGGGGGTTTGAGGGTGTCCTGGATGCTGGGCTGGGTATGTAAGCGGCCGCTGGAGGTGAACAGAGCAGTCAGGGCGTTGCGGGCAGTGATGGCACACCGGCGGCTCACGGGCCTGCTGGCGGGGCTGGGGTCCTGGGCCTTCTTGTGTTTCTGGACACAGAGGGTGCAGAGGAGGCAGGGGATGTGCTGTGTGACCCTGTGTGCTGCGCTCAGCCTCCCTGGGCCAGAGCTCTGGCGCCCACAGCCTGGCCCTCAGCACCTCTCTGCTCCCGAACAAAGGCAGGAGCCCCGCCTCGCCTGGCTCTCATTCCCTTCAGGGCAGGTCCTCCCTGTTGGGGGGTGTGTCTGGGAGCTGAGGTCAAACACGGGAGGGAGGTGGCCAGTGGCACCAGCCCCAGTTTGGATGGAGTGAGGCCTGGGCAGGAGGGGCGGGGGGCTGGAGGCCCAGCTCACCTGCAGGTTCTCCAGGTGGGCCGAGGACTTGCAGTGGGAGAGCTTTGCCCCCGAGTTGCCGGGGTAGAACTTATGGCAGATGCGGCAGACATAGCCCATCACAGGCACCATGAAGTCCGCACCTGTGGGACAGCGGGGTCTGTGCACTCCCATTCCTCCACACCAGCCAGGTGTGCCGCCCTCTTTAGGGGCCCATTTAGGACAAGAGCATCGGCGCCCTGGCCAGGATGCTGTGCCGGGATCTGGGGGGTCACCTGGAGGCTGAGGTCTTACCATGTGCCGTGTTGGGGCTATGGGTCTCTGGGTCTTTCTGCTCCTCTATGGCTAGCCCTCTGGACCTCACCTGGAAACATGCAAGTGTGGGCCTCAGACCTCACTACCCCCAGAGCCCCCCACTCCTGAATGCAGGTGGGAGGCCCTGGAACCCACCCAGGCTCTTCAACGGTCCTCTTGATTCTGAGGAGGCTGTGGGTGGCATGCTCTGAGCTCTGCACAGCCAATCCTGCCTCCCACAGTAACTCCCAATCTATACTTCCTAGGCTCAGCTCCATCAGGCCCTTCCTCCAGGAAGCCCTCCTGCTCCCACAGGGGCCATAATCCATGCCAGGTGAGCCCAGCACATCACACGTCACCTCCCTGAATCCTCACACCAACACCTACGGTTCACGCATTTTACACGAGACAGAAAACATGAACTCACTCGCCTGGTGTCATACAGCTGCTTCAGGGAGGGGCCAGGGTAGTGAACCCTGGTAGGCCCCAAGTCCTGCTTTCACGTTTAACCGTGAGCCACCTGCCGGCTCCATGAGTTCCCCCCTGATGCTGCAGTGACCTCAGTCCTAGGGGATGGGGTTCAAGTGACCTAGGACCCCTCGTCTCACCTGGCCATAAGCCCCTTCCAGATGAGGCCACCTGACTGCAGCCATGCCGGCCTCACCTTGCCTGACAGTGCCTCCCACACACCAGGCAAGCAAACGTGGCTTCTCAGAGTGACAGCCACTCCCGTTTGCCAGCTGAGGCTGTGACCCTCTCAGCCTGACTGGGGACTATTTGAACAGAGGGAACAGGCTCAGACGCCATGGGGCTTGCTCAGGACACCACTTCTAACCCTAAATAGCAAGGCCAGCCTCACCCCTAACCTGCCTGCGGCTGGAGGCCACCCTTGCAACCCTCCATCCACAGTCCCTCTGCGTCCCTTCTGCTGCCCCATCACCACCCTGGGCTGTAACGGGTGAGGTCTGCCAGGGGCCCGGCCTTCGTCCCCACACATCCCAGCACCAGGGTCTGGCCCGGGACAGCCGCTCTGGAAACATCTGTTAAACTGAAGAGAGGGCACGCAGTTCTAGCTCCTCGCTCACGGGAGACAGAGTCGTGGGGCATTCTGAGCACAACCTGGCATCCAAGTTGGTGAGATTCTGCCAGGAAAGTGCTTGGCACATGCCTGGTGTACAGGTAATGCGCTAGCTGTCAGCATTAGCAGCATCTCACGCTGATGTTTCCTGTATGTGCTGCATCATCCCCCGCCCATGCCTTTCCTGATGCCGTTCCCTCGGCCCGGGATCTCCTTTCCCTTCCTCGACACGTCAGCATTGCGGCCAGGCTTTGAGGCCCTCACAGACCTCACCGCCACCCTGTAGTCACCGGGATGCATTTACATAGTCCTACAGGATGTAGTTACTCCTCATGCCAAACTGTAGCATTAGTGCCTATAAAGGCGGGCACAGTGCCTCCTGGCCCCGGGAGGTGGGGCGAGGTCCCCCCTGGGCTGGGAGTCCAACCTCCAGCCTGCCTCCCACACTCCCTCCTCCCCCCAAGCACCTGCTTGCAGAATTCCTCCTCAACCTCGATCTCTTCCTCATTATCCTCCTCCTCCTCCTCCTCCTCATCTTCATCGTCCTCAAAGCAGCCCACGGCATCCACCGTGATGAAGTGGTCCTCATCTTGGCCAGCTGCCTCCTTCTCGAACATCTTCAGCTGCCCAGGAAGTGGGTCAGGGCTCAGGTCAGCTCTGGGTGGCCGAGGCGCCACACCCCATCCACCCCACACCCCCGGGAATCCCAAGCGCCCTGGACCTGCTCTGAGTTCGGGCTGGGATCAATCTCAACTTGCTGTGTGGCCTTGGCCAAGACTCTGCACCTCTCTGAGTCTATGCCCCCTGAGGGAGCTGGGGTCACCTCCTTGGCTTTGTCCTTGTGCTCCTGGGACTTCACGTGCTCCACAAACTTGCGGGGGGTCCTGAAGTAGCGGTTGCACACGGTGCAGAAAGGTCGCAGGGACTGTTTGGCGATCTGGGGGGAAGGAGGGCAGACCAAGTGGGTGGCGGGCAGCGTCCCCGGGCGCAGTCTCCCTCCTGCAGGCCACCACCTGCAATCGGCTGGCTCCATTCAGCCCCTGCCCCAGAGCATGGGCAAGCGCGTCCCTTCCCCTGCCACCGCCTCCGAGACGGGATGGCAGACGGCAACAGAGAGAAGGCAGGAGAGAGCACAAGCGCTAGGAGGAGCCCCCCAGCCCCACGGCTCCACGGCAGGGCGAGAGGGTGCCTGGCCCGCGCCGGACACAGCGGGGAACTGAAGCCCGAAGAAGAAACACAACGGATGTGGTGAGAAGCCACACGTCCGTGTGACGGCCACGCAGAGACACAGACGGACACGGACTTCCCGTCGCAGCCCGGGCTCCCTCCCGCCCAGCCCTCGGCCTGGGGACAGCACGCAGGCGCCTCGGCAGCAAGTGGGCTCACACCTTGTGGTCCTGCGTCCGGCGGTGCTGGATCAGGTCCCCCATGTAGTAGACCCGGCAGGTGTGGCACCAGCGCCTCAGAGGCGGCTCCCTGAATGGTGACAAGCAAGACAAGGGCAGCGTGACCCCACGTTCCCGGAAAGAGGGTCGCTCTGCACGCGCAGGGCAGTTCCAACAGGAGCTCTTCTGGAAACTTACCAAGAGGGTTTGGAACTTCATCGGGAAGAAACTTAAATAACAACATGAACAAGGAGAGCTGGGGGAGAAATGACATTCAGAAGCACCTGGGATGCCAGAGAGTCACCAGGACAGTGACAGCACGGAGGGTCCCTGGCCTTGAAAACCTTTATCCTTCACTTCAATGTGCCAGGGCTCCCAGAGTTGCTCTCGCCCCTCCCACCATGCCCCCGTGGAGCAGGGGAGCAGCCCCACAACCCACGTCCTTCCCATGCGGACGGTCACGCTGCTCCTGCCCGGATGGAGCCCTGAGAAACGGCCTGGGTCACGAGTTCCTGCATTACTCCCCTTACGAGGCCATTTTACAGACAAGGAAAACTGAGGTCCGAGGTCACACAGTTCATGGTATGAAGAGGCCTCTGGGGGAGGGCAATGCTTAACACAAAGGCAGACCTCGCAGATGGTAGAATCAGGGCCCATCTCAGCTTGGCCTGTCCTGGGAGACTGCCCACCCCCGACACAGGGCCTCCGAGATCCCCCACTCACTCGTCCTCTCTCTCCAGGACATCCCGGGGCACGGGCAGCAGGGACAGGAGGCAGGCTTGGCTCATGTGCTGGATCTCCCCGAGCCGCTGCTGGTGCTGGGCCCCCAACATGTGGTCCTGGAACTCCTAGACAGGAGGGAGGGAGGGAGGGAGGATGGGCATGAGGACTGAGCTTCGGAAGGCGGTCAGGGCTGGGGCCCAGGGAGGAGGCCTCCAACCTCAGCTTCATGGCCGCCCCAACACCACTGAGAGGACAGTTCTCTTACAACAACCCTGTGGGGGCCGCAGAAGGATGGTAAACGGAGGCACAGAACGAGCACACAGCAGCCAGAGCCTCTGTTCCTCCTGGAGCCTGTGTGAGTGCCTCAAAGACCAGGGTCAGTCTGATGAGCTCCCAGGGCCCCGGCTCCGCTCCGCCAGGCAGAGTGGCAGGGGTCGCTGCGGCACCCAGGTGGTAACACGAGCATAATGCGTTATGGTGGCTGTGCTCGCTCCAGGCCGGGCCTGGGGCTCACAATTCCAATGTCGAATCACTGAATCCTCAGAACCATCCAATGTGGTGGGTTCTACATGTTTCTTCATCTGACACATGAGGAAACTGAGGCACAAAGAGTGAATTCCCTGTCGAGGTGCACAGGGCTGGGCAGGGCCGTTCAAACCAGCTCCGCCTGATTGTAAAAATCCTGCCTTCGTGGCTGCTTAGGAAAGGTGCTCTGAGCGACGCTCAGCTGCCAGGACCTGGGCTCACGGGGCCCCACGTGGCCACGCAGGCAGCCGTGGCCTGGGCAGGCTGGGCATCCCACACAGGCCCTCCACCCGACCGACCCACTGCCCAGGGCAGGGTGGCAGTACCTGCTGGCTGCAGCAGCCAGCCCTGCAGATGTAGCAGAAGAACTGGAGCGCCTGCTTGGAGGGCACGCTGGCGGCAGCAGGGGTGGCGGAGGCGGCGTCGCGGGAACGTGGCCCAGGTGCGAGGGATAGGGTGCTAAAGGCCCGGCTGTCACTGCTCTGCAGAATGGTGACCTTCAGGGAGCCCCCGGCACCCCACACCTGCGCCAGGAGCAGGAGCAGAGCTACCACCAGCCCCCTTTACAGATGGGGGAACTGAGGCTCTAAGCTGTTCGATGACTGCCCAAGCTCACACCGCGGGGAAGCACTGCAGTCAGGACTCAAAGCCAGGCCCCCCTAAAGCGGAAGTCCACCCCCCCCATACACGTGACATGGAGAAATTGAGACGCAAAGGAGGGAATGGGTTTGGCCACACAATCCACTGTGAAGCAGAGCCGGGCCCCGAACCCCTGGCAGGGCTGGCACTCCACGCTCTCTAAAGAGCAAGGTTACTCATGGGAGGGGCCTAGACGCTCCCGTTTGGGGACTCGTGTCCCCAAAGTAGCATCAGCTCTTCAGAGCAAAGGCGTGTGACGGCAGCTCGACAGCATGGAGAGTCTGACGAACCACAGTCAAACCCACCCAGGCCTGCCCACCAGCCCAGGCTGCAGGCACATGTCCCAGGCGGGAAAACGCGAGGGAGCCCCAAGGGGGACTGGGATAGAAAGAGGCCCTCCCCCCGCTGGGCACTGGGGTCCTCATGCTGCCACCTCAGCAGCTCTACCCACCCTGAGCATCTCTCTTGCTCTTTTTTCACATTCTCCCACATCCAGGCCACCGGTCAGCTCCTCCTGGCTCTCCTCCATGCCGACCTGGGCCGCCCCCGGCTCCGGCGAGGCCTCCTGCAGGCCTGGAATGACACATGGGCTCTGTTTCCCAGGGCCCATCTCCCACCACACCCAGAGGGACCTGGGCCCAAGGGCTGCCTTTAAGCCTCTGGTGTGAAAGGCCCCAAACCCTTGGTCTCAGGCAGCGCCCAGAGCTAGACAGTGCCAGGAGAGGACAGAGGGGTCTGGACAGAGCTGTCCCAGCACCGGGCCGGCTGGGAGCCAGCCTCACTTACCGGCTCCAGGTTCCACTGCACTGGGCAGTGTCCCCTGCAGAGTGGAGTTAGCCGGAACCGGCGCTTGCTCTGAAGCCGGCACCTGTGGCTGCGTCGCAGGCCGCCCCTGGGTCTGGTCCAGTGGCTGCACTGGCAACTGCCCTGGAGGTTGCTCTGGGGGCTGCTCCACTGGCTGGCCCCTCGGCTGTGTTCCTGCCTGGACCTGTGGCTCTGCCTCCGTCTGTGCCTGCTGCGGCATTAAGTGCTCCGGAGAGGTCTGTGTCTGCGCCTGCTTCTGCAGCGTCGGCTGCACCTGGGCGTCCACTGGTGGCATCTGCGGCTGAGTCTGCGGCTGCACCTGAGCCTGGATCTGCAGGACCCGTGGCTGGAATTGTGGCGGCACTCGGGCCTCCGGTGGGTCGGGCAGCAGCTCGGGTGTCTGCGTCTGCTTCGGTGCCGTCATCCGGGCCTGCGGCTGGACCTTCGCCTGCAGCTGCCCTGGGGGTCCCTTTTCTGTCGGTTCCTCTGAGCTAGGAAGGACCAAAGGAGATCAGATTCACGTCTTCCAACCGGCTCCCTAGACAGGCGAAGACCCCGCTTCCCGTCATCACTCCGCCGCATGTGAGCTGGGCCCCTGGGCTCTCAGCCTGAATGACTTGGGGGGACCACCTGTGCCCCCCTCCCACAATTCGCTAATATGCAACCAAGGCCTGTAGAGCCACCCACCCTCTGCCCACACATCACCCCTCGGCCTGGCCAGGCTCCAGGGGGCTCCCGTCAGTGAAGACATCAGAGTCTATTGGCCTGGGGCCTTCCCAAGTGAGATGCAGAATTAGGTCTGACCTTCCTCCAAGCCCGAAGCCAATGCCCTTTCCTTGTTGCAACTCTCCTGAAGAGTCCTTTCCCCACCTACACCCGCCGCCCCCCACCCCGGGGCCTTTGCAGGAATGAGAGTACAGGCCTCCTGGGCCCCGGCAGGGTTTCATCATCAGCTACCTCCTCGATCTTTTAGCTGGTGGCCCGGACGTGGCACAGGACTCTGGCTCAGGTGCCGAAGTGCGTTTCTCCTTAGCAACGTCATCTGGGCAGAGAGGGGAAGCTTGGTCTAGCATGAAGGGCTGATGAGTGGCTGCCAGTGACAGGTAAAGCACCAACCATGTCTAGGAGGTAAGGCCTGCCCCGCCCCGCCCCCCCCCCCAAATCCCTGCCTCCATGACCAGCCCTTCACCCACTTGCCCCAACCCCCATCCTCGCTGAAGGACCAGCAGTTCCCTCACCTGGCGTATCCGTTCGGGGCTCCACGACTTCCGCAGACCACTCTGGGGGGTCTGCCTGGTCCCCCACAGGCATCGTCTGAGAATAAGAGTCCTGCTTCCGTTCAGAAACCGTTTCGGACACTCACCGCCCCCCTCACAAATGCATCCTTGCCCAAGAGCAGCTGCAACCGTCCCCAGAGACGAGGGGGACCGGGGGCCTCTGGTGGGCCTGGCCCCAGAGCTGCTGAGAGATGATCCTAAACTCCCCAGGAACCGTGTCCCGAGCGTCCCATCTGGTTGCTGACATCAAGTAAACCCAGGTTTGGGGGCCATGAGCCCTCTTCTGGCCACAGTGCTGCGTCCTGACGACCCCCCCCCCCACTTCCCTGCAAGCAGCTCAGAGGGACCCTCCTCAAATGCATACCCGATCACGTGTCTTGTCTTTTTCAGGCTGAAACCCTCCTGTGACTTCTCGTAGCCCAGAGACCTCTCTCTCTTCACCCCGAGCCTGACACCACCTCCCCTACTTCCTATACGAAATGGCCTCTGCCCCCACACCCACCCCTCCAAGCTAGAGGCCAATGCCCTTTCCCCAAAGCCCCAGGCCTCTTGCTGCCCCAGGCCTTCACCCAGAGCCCCAAACGCACTTCTTACAGGGGACCCTTCAGGGGAGCTGAGCGAGGAAAAGGATTGGCTTTGGCTTGGAGGGAGGGCAAACCTCGTTCTGCACCTCCCCTGGGGACCGCCCACCACGTCAGGCCCGTGCCCTTCAGCAACTACCCGCAGGTCACCGGCACTGGCCCTCAAGTCAGGAAGCCCAGCGCTGGGTCTTTCTCGCTCAAGGTGACCTCCACCCCACTCTGAGCCTCAGTTTTCCCACTTGTAAAATGGGGGTGGGGTGATCAGAGACAAGCCTGTAAGGAGAGGCCCACTGGAAGGTCAGAGGCCAAGACGCCTCTCTGGAGGGAAATACCTCACCTCCAGGGGAGGCTGCCTGGGAGCAGGCAGAAAAGGGGTTCCGCCCCCTCCCCAGAATCCTCTCTGAGGAGCATGGTGTGTGTGAGGGGTTGCTGGGACGTCCAGGGCCAGGACAGTCTCGGGGAGAACGTCATTCCCTTTGCAAGTCTCTCCGGGTCTTTCTGCTCATCAGGGGACCCTCCCTGTGAAGCGTTCACCCCTCAGACGGGAAGGAGCAGGGGTGCCCACGCAGAACCTTCGATGGCCAGCGTGGAGTCCAGGGCTTTACAACATGGCTTCACCCCCATTACTTGCTTTTCTGCTGGTTTTTTTTTTTGGTTTTGTATTCATATATTTCAGGTAGTGATATCATATGTTTTCTTTTTAAACTAGGGGCCCGGTGCACAAAAATTTGTGCACTCGGGGGGTGGGGGTCCCTCAGCCCGGCCTGTGCCCTCTTGCAGTCTGGGACACCTCACGGGGGATGTCTACCCGCTGGCGTGCCTGGCCAGCCTGGGTGAGGAGCTGAGAGCCATTTTCAGGCTGCCCACAGCCCCTTCAGGGTTCATGGACTGGGGGTTGGGAAGGCTGGTGAGTGCAGGCCTGGACATTTCCCACCAGAGGGCCCATGATTGCACACACCTGGTGGGCCCACACCACTGAGGGGACACACCTGGCGCAGAGTTGGGTGGCAAGCCAGGGGCAGATGCTGGTACAGAATCCCTCGGTGGGGCCCTGCTGCTGAGCAAACACACCCAGGGTGGAACTGGGCAGTGAACTGGCTTTGGATTCTCCTCACTGTGCAGCAGAGGCTCCCACAGGCCCTATGGAGGCCCCTGGGGGGCGGATGAAGGTAGCGGACCCTGGATGGGTGTTCCTGGACACCCTGCGGAGGCCCCCAGGGCAGAGCCAGGCAGTGGACCCAGGACAGGCGTTCCTGGATGTCCCAGAGGCCCCCGGGGGGCAAAGCCAGGCAGCAGACCCAGGACAGCTGCTCCTGCACACCCTGCAGAGGCCCCGTGCTCCTGCATGCCCCGGGGAGGCCCCTAGGGTGTGGAGCCAGGCAGTGGACCCGGGACAGGCGCTCCTGGATACCCCTCGGAGGCTCCCGGGGGCGGAGCTAGGCAGCAGACCCAGGACAGCTGCTCCTGCACACCCTGCAGAGGCCCCGTGCTCCTGCATGCCCTGGGGAGGCCCCCGGGGGGTGGAGCCAGGCAGTGGACCCGGGACAGGCGCTCCTGGATACTCCTCAGAGGCTCCCGGGGACGGAGCTAGGCAGCAGACCCAGGACAGCTGCTCCTGGACGCCCCGAGGAGGCCCCAGGCCAGACCCCCCCCCACTGAGCTGACACACCTGGCACAGCTATGCCGGCCAGCGGTGGAGGCTCCCAGTGCAGAGCCGCCCTGCCAGCCTCCATCTTGGCTGGGTTAATTTGCATACAGCCGCTCTGATTGGCTGGTGGTAACGGTCAATTTGCATGTTTCTTTTTTATTATATTAGTTAACTGAGCAGATAGCTGGCTGGACAGCTCAATTAGTTACAGTATCATCCTGATGTGCCACTGTTCCATCTCCATCAGGGCACATCCAAGAATCAACGAATGAAGGCATGAATAAGTGGAACAACAAATCGGTCTCCCTCTCTCTCTCTCTCTCTCTCTCTCTCTCTCTAATCAATCAAGCAATCAGTCATGGAGCAGAGGCCAGTTCACTTTGAGCTGTGCTACCCCAGGTAGGAGCCATTAGCCACAGGTAGGTGGCTTTTGAGCACTTGAAACATGGAAAGCCAAACTGAGATTTTGGTAAAAAAAAAAAACACACATCAGATTTTAAAGATTTAGTAACAAAAAATAAAAAAAGAGAAATGTAAAACGCCTCGCGCATTTTTTATGTAGATTACATTCTGGAATGATAATCTAATCTAATAAAAGAGTAATATGCAAATTGACCCTCACTCTGTCACACCCACAAGCCACACCCATCAGCCACGCCCATCAGCCAATCAGGAATAAATATGCAAATTAACTCAACTAAGATGGCAGCAGCCACAGAGCTGGAGTTGCCCCAGGCAACGGAGGAAGCCAGGGCCCTGTGGGCCCTGAGCTCTACTCAAGGCTACAAAGTTTCAATTATAGAAGATAAACCCCAGATACCTGCCAGGCTGGGATTTTGGGTTGCCAGAGGCAACCCAGGCTTCCACGCAGGACCAAGGCAACAAAGTTTCAATTATAGAAGTTAAATAAATCCCAGATATCTGCTTCCAGCCAGGCACCCAGTAAGGACCCAAGCGCTGAAGGGGCTGTGGGGAGCCTGAAACAGCCCTCTGCCCCTCACCCAGGTTGGCCAGGCACTCCAGTAGGGATCCAAACCCTGAAGGGGCTGTGGGCAGCCTAAAATGGCCTTCTGCCCCTCACCCAGGCTGGCCAGACACCGTAGCAGGTGGTCATCCCCCAAGAGGTCCCAGACTGTAAGAGGGCACAGGCCAGGCTGAGGGACTCCCCTTCCCCCGAGTGCACAAATTTTTGTGCACCAGGCCTCTAGTTTTTAAATATATTGGATTAAATAAAATATATTTAACTAAAATTAAATTCACCTGTTTTGTTTTGCTTTGTTAACACTGCGGGCGGATCACAAGCATTCCCGCATTCTCATGCTACACAGTGTTTTAAGTAAACGTTAAAGGCATGCCTTAAAATTAAAGACCCACTGCATTTTGAGGTCATGGTTACATGTTCTCACAAGCTACTATCTTTTCAAAGTATGATACTTTGTAAAACGTTTTTTATACTCTGTTCGATAGAAACTTATCTGGCCACTGGGTAAAGCTAGCAATAAAGCTACTGATGCGCAATGTGTTGTTATAATTACTAGAAAAAACTAAATTTCATACATGGCTTGCATTTTTTTCCCATCAGGCAGTGCTGATTTTAAGGGGAACTGTTAGAGCACTCCGAAAACTGATAGTTACGTGTCAATTATAGCTTAATTTTTTTTAAAAAGAGAAGTTTTAGGTAAATAATAATACTGATGATATTTGGACGTGGCAAAAATCCCATCAGGTGTTCGGGAATATTTGAAGTGTGAGAAACACTACACGAGTCCAACTTAACCTCCTGCTCACTGGACAGAGGCAGAAACTAAGGCAGAAAGAGGGGTGTGGCCCGCCCAGTGTGAGCCAGAGTGGGGAGCTGGGCGGATAATCAGGCCAGCCCTCTCCCACCCCTACCTACTCTGCCCCCAGTCACCACTTACCTTGCGGTCAGGGGTGGTCCGGGCCTGTTTCTGGGGGTTCCGCCCTGAAGGGATGAGCTTGGAGGGGTTTATGGGGACCCTGACAGGAGGGGGCCCCAGCAGGGACTGCTGAGTGGCTTGGGGAAAATACTGCTGTAGATTTGGGGTGGCCATCTGGGGGGGGGTGAGGCTGGGGGCGGTCAGGTTTGGGGTGGCCAGGTTGTAGCTGCGAAGGTTACCTGTAGGAAGGAGATGGAGGAGAGGGATTATAACAACACACTGCGGGCAGAGCGTCCTCGCGTTTTCATGTGACACAGTGTTTTGCATAAATGTTAGTGGCACTATGCATGACCCCAGTCGCTAGGCCCAGCCATCGGCAGGCTAGATATGGTCTCC
>PVJC01011840.1:0-24886 GCA_004026665.1 Murina feae | reverse complement strand
GGGACCTTCTGCCCCCACCACCTCCCAGTTACTTCAGGTCTCCGTGGAGGGGTTTTCTTCGGAGGCTTCTCCTGAGCCTCTCTGGGTCCCCAGAGGCTCGAGCTTGCCTGTCCTAGGACCAGCTGCACAACCGCCTTGTCTACTTCCCACTGCCCATCACCCAACAACCCAGGGACACCTCATCAGGCTCAGCATTCCAGTGTTCAGGGAGGATTTGAGCCACAGTAGACAGTTCAAATTCTCGCCCCAAGGCTTGGAGGAAAAGCACAGGGATTCAGGGCATGCGTCAGATGTGCTGTGACTGCTTATTCAAATCCAGACTTGACAGTACAAACTCTGTGACCCTGAGCAAATCCGTTCCCCCTTCTCAGCCTCAGTTCCCTCTGTAAAATGGGGATAACAACAGTGCCTGACTCACAGTTTTTAGGAGGATCCAATGAGATATACAAGTGTGCCTTGTATATAGTAAGTGTTCAATTAACACTTAAATAGACTTAAAACAAATACATGTACACAGATGTGCAGGGAGAGAACAGAGCGCCAACCAGCTCTGACAGTGAGATAAAAGATGGCACACTCCCAAAGAAAAATGACAAAGCCCTCATGCCTGCCAGAATGGCTACCATCAATAAGTCAACAAACAACAAGTGCTGGTGAGGACATGGAGAAAAGGGAACCCTTGTGCCCTGCTGATGGGAATGCAGATTGGTGCAGCTACTGTGGAAAGCTGTATGGAGTTTCCTCAAAAAATTAAAAATGGAACTGCCTTATGACCCAGTGGTTCTACTTCTGGGTATGTATCCAAAGAAGAAACCCAAAACAGTAATTCAAAAGGATATGTGCACCTCTGTGTTCACTGCAGCATTATTTACAACTAGAGGCCTGGTGCACCAAAATTCATTCATTGGTGGGAGAGGGGAGTCCCTCAGCCCAGCCTGCACCCTCTCACAGTCTGGGAGCCCTCAGGGGATGTCCCACTGATGGCTTAGGCCAGCAGTGGGCCTAAGCTGGCAGTGGGACATCCTTAGTGCTGCTGTGGAGGCGGGAAAGGCTCCCGCCACTGCCCCTGCACTCACCAGCCCTGAGCCAGGGTTCTAGGCTTCTGACTGAGCAGCACTCCTCCTGTGGGAGCTCACTGACCACCAGGAGGCAGCTCTTGAGTTGAGCATCTGCCCCCTGGTGGTCAGTGCATGTCATAGTGACCAATCGTTTCACAATTCAATTTGCATATTACCCTTTTATCCCATCTAATAAAGAGGGAATATGCTAATTGACCCTCACACCATTGCAAAGATGGCAGTGCCCACAGCCAGTAAGGAAGGAATATGGTAACTGATTGCCTCACCCTCAAAGATGGCAGCACCCACAGCCAATAGGAGGGAATATGCTAATTGACTGTCACACTCTCAAAGATGGTGGCACCCACAGCCACAAGATGGCAGCACCCAGTCCTCTCAGCCCCGCCTTGCTGCGTGGCTGCCTCCCAAGCCCCCCAGTCCCCTCGGCCCCCAGCTGCCCAGGGCCGCCCAAGGCTCAGGTAACCTGGCCAGCCGAGGCTCAGGTAACCAGGGCTGGCTGAGGCTTTCGCTGCCAGCAGTGGCAGGAGCAGAGGTGTGATGGGGCATTGCCTTCCCCTGATCACCAGGTCACCTCCCACCCCTGAGGGCTCCTGCACTGTGAGAGGGGGCAGGCCAGGCTGAGGGACCCCCCTCCAGTGCATGAATTTTCATGCACCAGGCCTCTAGTTACATAAGGAAAGCCAAGATTTGGAAGCAGCCCAAGTGGCCATCAGGGAGATGGATGATGGATGAAAAAGCGGTGGTACAGAGCTGAATACAGTGTTCGCTGGAACTCATCGCTGTGGTACAAACTATGTTCTTTGTAAATTAAAAAAAAAAAACTATGGAGCCACAATATTTTTGGAATTAGCTGTGATGCATTTGATTTATTTTATATTCATAAATTCTATTCCATTCTATCAATTAAAGAAAAACTGTAGCTGTTAAAATTTATAACTTTTTAATGTAAACACAGAGTAACTAAACTATAATTTTTATGTGTAACAAAGCTGATGTTGAATTAAAATTATATCTCATCATAAAAGAAAAAAGCTGTGATACAATTACACACAGAATACTACTCGGCCATAAAAAGGGAGGAAATGCTACTCTTTGCAACATCATGGACAGATGTGCAGGGCATTATGCTAAGTGACTCAGGCCAGTCAGAGAAAGACAAAGGCACATGATTTCACTCATCTACATGGCATCTAAAGAACAAAATAAACTAACAAACAAAACAGAAACAGACTTAGAGATACAGAGAACAGAATGAAAGCTGTCGGTGGTGGGGGGGGCAGCCTTTGGGGGCGGATGAAAAAAAGTGAAGGGATTATGCAAAAAAAAAATAAATAAAATAAATAAAAAGAAAAATGGCAAAGGACATGGACAAGTCACAAAAAAAAAAAATACAAATGCTTAACCGACCATTATAAAATGTTAAACTGCGCTAGCATTCCGAGACACGTAAACGAAACATCAATACTATAGATTTTTGCCAACCAAATTAGTAAGTTACATGTGTACACGCGTATACATACAAAAAAAGCACATCATACCCAGTGTTGCTGTGGGCATGCTGAGACCGGTACTGTCATACGTGGCTGGTGACATTGCAAACTGGTCCAGTCCTTTAGGAAAGCAATTTGGCAATACTTATCAAGAGCCATAAAATACCCATTCCTGCCCCTTCCCCCCTCAACCCCCCAGTTATTCTGCTCTTGGGAATCCGTTCTAAGAAAATAGTCTCACACAGGATATGCATCCCAGTGTTAATTAAAATAGAAAAGAAAAAAGAAAGAACGAAATGGCTGGGAAGGTTTAGGTAAGCAAGGGCGCATCCCCTCCAGTGGAATATTAAGCAGCTGCTAAAACATGATCTTTTGCAGAGACTGTCAAATTATACGGCAAATGATCATGCCGGTCTATTCCGTGAGAAAGAAACAAGAACCAGCCTTTCACTTGTATGTATATCCGCAATCACATGCCAATCCCCATGGTTGCACCTAGAAAAAAAAAAATGGGAGGGAACACACCAAAACCTTGACAGGTGGCTCTCTTCTTCAGGAGGAGAGTGAGGCTACAGAAGGTAGTTCGGGTTTCCTTACCCCCTTTTTAAAATACTCCTTTCCCTTGTCTTTGAAGAGTGTGGCTTTTTAAATGGGGGAAATATATATGTATACATTGTGGGTCCCTGTGTGTGGTTTTATCTCTCCACTCATCTATCTGTCATTTTTTCTTTCTTTTTGTTGTTGATTTTTTTAAAATGGAATTTATTTGGGTGACATTGGTTAATAAAATTATATAGATTTCAGGTGTACAATAGCTACTGTTTCTTTTTTAAGATTTTTAATTGATTTTTTGAGAGAGAAAGGGAGAGGGAGAGGGAGAGGAAATGGGAGGGAGGGAGGGAGAGGGAGAGGGGGAAGGGGGAGGGAGAGAGAGAGAAACATCGATGTGAGAACACCAATCAGCTGCCTCCCCAAAACCCCACACTGAGGACTGAGCCTGCAACCCAGGCATGTGCCCTGGCCAGGACTCCATCCAACCAGCAACCCTTCCGTGCATGGCATGACATCCAAGCAACTCCACCACGCCAGCCAGCGCTGTCTGTCATTGATATGTAAGCTCCCAGAACCATTCACACCCAGGTGGCCTGGCATGCCTGAGGAGTGCCGACCATCACATCTGCCCTGGCTGCAAACCCTGCTGGGGGGCAGGAGCGTCTAGCGCCTCAGCACACAGCTCTGTGGTTAAGATCTGGGCTCCAATTCTCCCGCTAATCAACACCTACTCACTGTGCGACCATGGGCACGTGGCCCTTCCCTCTGGGCCTGTTTTTTTCACCTGTAAAATGGGGTCATGAGTAAACCTCTCCTTAGGGTTGTCAGCAGAGTCCAGGAGTTGGTTTGTAAAGGCCTCAGCACAGAGTCACACCTACCCTGGGGGACAGTCTGGGTCTGAACATGAGCTGGCCCCGGGCCCCCGGGCCCCTGGGTGACTCCCGAAGGGGCTGGGGTATCTTGGAAAGCATCAGCAGCAGCACCTTGGAGAGAAGGGCTGAAAAACTGCTCTCCCCATGGGGAAACTGAGGCAAGGGCACAGGCCTAAAGCACCCACTCAGAGATCTAGGGGGTCAGAAGGCTCAGGCCCTGGTCTAGCTCGGCCACTGCTGGTGCTGTGTGACCCAGGGCCAATGACGTCCCTTCTCTGGACTTTCAGCTTCCTCATGGGTCAAACGGGATGCTAGGAGGGTGGTCAAAACAGATCTTTCCATCCAGCGTCTCATGTAAGCTGAAGGGCAGTGCCATGTGCTGAGTGCTGTCCACAGAGCCAGCAAGAGGGCCAAGGGCAGCGTGTGGGGTTGGACAGACCCCTTGCAGCCGAGCAACTTGTGCCTCCTGGAGCCTCGGTGTCCCGCCAGGAGCACCCTCGCAGGGTTACGCTGTGGGTCTGGTGAGACTTGGTGCTGCTGGGGAGCGGGCACTAAATGCAGTGAGAAGGGCCTGTGGCCATACCTTGCAACTGTTGCAAAAGCAAAGCTCGCTGTAGCAGCACGGAGCCATTGAGGAGGGCGGCGGCGTTGGTGCCCTGGACGTTCAGGAGCTGCTGCTGTGGCTGCTGCTGGGGGAGCCCCCTGTGTGTGTTGAGAGCGGGTGTCAGGGTGCTCCCGGGAGGGCCTCTTTCTGGAGACCCTCCCCTCCATTCTCTGCCCTCCTGGGGATGGGAAATGACAACCCGCAGGACGCAAACAGGCAGGTCTCTGGGAGGAAGGGCTGAGAAGGGGTCTCCAAGGCCTGGGTCTGAGTAGCAGGACTAGAGCCGCCCCCCACCCATCCCCCGGGGAACTCACCTGCTCATGGCCATGGGCAGGGGGGCCTGCGGCGGGGGCTGCTGGAGCAGCTGCTGGAGCTGCAGCCACTGCTGCTGCTGCTGCTGGAGCTGCTGCTGGAGCTGCTGCTGCTGGAGCTGGTTGAACATGGTGGCTGGGGACGAAGGGGAGGAAGTCTGGCTTCCCCACCTCAGGCCCCGCAGCTCTCCTCCGCCCATGGTCACCCACCCGCACCCCGGCCCTCAAATACTGCCAGCTGAGCCTTACTCTCCCAGTCCTGCCCGGGCAGCGCCACATTTGCTCCCCGCCCCATCATCAAGCCCCCAATTCTCCCAACAGCAGGAGCCAGCCACCCTCCCGCAAATTTCCCCCAAATCCTGCCAACAGCCCCCACTTCAAAGGCCCAACCCATCCTCCATCTCTCCAACCCTCAGAGTCCTCCCCTGCATCCGACCCCAACACACCACCCCCGGCGGCCTTTCTCTGCGGAGACCAGCCCCCCCCCACCCCCCAACGCAGCCCTGACACCCCCACCCTCCCCTGTGCCTCTCGGTGTCACAGCAGCACCTCCCCCACCAGCCTCAGCCTCTCCCTCGCGCCCGGGAACAAAGTAGGCGAAGGCCCCCGCCCGTTCCGCTATCCCTTCGCTACACCGCAGCGCCCGGGACCCCGCAGCCCGCACCCCTTTCTCGTGTCCCCCCAGGACTTCCGCCCGCCCGTCCCGCTGCCGCCCTCGGCCCGAGCACCTCGCTTCCCTGCGCGGCTCTGGCCGCGGGAACCGCACGGCCTCCCCCCGCACCGCCGCCGCCGCGCCTCCCCCGGGGCAGGGCGGGTCGCGCGCAGCCGGGCGGCTCGGACTCTCGGCTCCCGCAAGTCCACCCGGGCCTCCGGCTCGCAAGGCCGGGCAGCGGGCCGGGCCGGCAGCGCCCCCTGGAGGACCGGAGGTTCCGGCGCCGCGCGCGGGTCCCAGTGCGGGGAGGCGCCCGCTCACCTGGCGCCCGCGTCGGGGTGGGCGCGACTCGCGGCTGCGAGGGGGCCCTGGGCCGCGCGGACCCTCCGACCCGCGTCCTCCGCACCCGGAAGGGGCGGCCTTGAGCCCAAGGTCCGTCTGTCGCCCGGAGGGGTCTGCGGTCCGGGAAGGACATCGCGGGCGACTTCGAGGAGGACCGTCCCCAACCGACCTCCCCTCGGCCGCCACCGTCCCGCGATCCTGGGGCGCCGCGCGGGGCGGGGCGGGGCGGGGGCGTGCAGCCGACCGCGGGGCGTTCGGGAGCCGAAGGGGGCGACCGGCGCAGCCCGGGGAAAGCACGTCCATTGGCCCGGCCAGCCGCGGTCCACCGGGAAGGGCCGGCTCGGGGGCGGGCGAGGAGGGCTGAGTTTAACGATGAGAACTCGTCCCGACCCCGAACCGGTCCTGCCGGCCGGTGCTCCCGATCCTGTCCTCCCGCGGCTGGAGCTCAGCGGGTCCGCGCCCGCCGGGTGCAGGGAGCGCCGGTCTGTGCGGCGGCCGCGCGGTGGCGCTAGGGACGCGCAGACCCGGGAGAGACCCGGGCGCCCGGCCGCCTCCATCAGGGAACAGGCGATGCCTAAGGCCCAGGACCCGCCCCGCCGCCACCCCGCGGGGCGCGGGCCGCCCAGGTGCCTAACTCCGCCTGGACTTAGGGACGCGGGGAGCGCGGGCCGGGCCGGGGTCGGGGGGACGCCGCGCCACGGAGTGAAGGCGCAGCCTGGGGGCTGAGGGCTTGGAAGGTGGGTCTGGGTGGGTGGGTGGGGGAGGCTTTACCCCCGAAGGGCCGGGAGCGCCGGGGAAGGGTGCCACCCCGTTGCATACGCTCCGATCAGAACCCCGGGCCCTGGCAGGGAGGGGAGAGGCGCGCGGGGATCGCCTGGCTACCTGCCCGCCAGGTGCGAGCAGACACCTGACCTGGGCGCCCGCGCTGGAGGAGCCCGGGCCTGAACCAGGGCGACCCTGGCCGCTGGGGGAGTCCCCTCGGAGCCCGCTCCTTCCCCTATAAAATGGATGTTCCCACTCTGGGGTCGGGGGAGGGGGATGTTACATAATGCTTAGCACGGGCACCCGGCACCGAGTCTAGCCAATTGCCAAAGTAAAAAAAAAAGAGAGAGAGAGAGAGAGAGAGAGAGAGAGAAAGGAAACCACTGAAAATAATGCTCATGCTGGCGGAGGGGGAAGGAGGGAAGACAGCGCTGGCTGCCCGTGTTTCCTGCTTTCTGGAAACACGAAGGTCTTCTGCCCTTTGCCTGGTAACTCGGAGGAATCTAGCCCAAGGATGTAATAGGAAGGGGAGTCCTTCAAGGCAAGCAGGTCATTTACAGGAACACCATTTGGAATAGCTGCCTGGAAAACAATCAACGTTAGAACAACTAAGTAAATCATGGTGTCTGCTTTTTTTTCCCTTCAAATTTTTTATTTATTAATTTGAGAGGGGGGAGAGAGAGAGAGAGAGAGAGAGAGAGAGAGAGAGAAACACTGACTTGTTCTTCCACCTGTTTATGCATTCCCTGGTTGATCCTTGTATGCGCCCTGCCTGGGAATGGAACCCACAACCTTGGTGTAATGGGATGAAGCTCTAACCACCTGAGCCACGGGCCAGGGCATGTCTGTTGTCTTAAGGAAGAACATGCAGCCATCAGACACGGTGTCTTCACAGGCTACTTAAACACTCCCAATGCGATGTGACGTGAGCTCAGTAGGTGACAAAACGACATACACAGTATGATCCCGGTTTGGAAAGAATAAATATACTGTCTAGTGAACTCATGGGTGTTTTTTCCCTTTCTCAACCCCCCCTAATTTGCTATGATTGGTTTGAATGACCCATGGGGAGGGAGGGAGCATTTTAAAGAATGCTTGTGACCCTGTGCTGCCTCCTTGAAGACCAGACAGGGTCGTGGAGAGGAATGCTCTGGGGACACTGTTTGGGGCTAGATGCGTGTTGTAATGAATTCCATTGCGGGCAAAGGTCCCCCCTGGAAGGGACATGTTTGGGGGGAGGGACGAGAGGCCCCACCTCTGTGCATCCCAAGTGAAGGCTGAGGCTACAGCATCAGCCCGAAGCCTCTTCCTTGCCTCTCATTTGAGGAGCATCTTTATCAGGAAATAAGCTCTGCTCGTGGGGATCTGTGTCCAAACTTACTCTGCTCCAGGAGTCTGCCTGTCTCTACGATGGCACATAGTGTGACTGTTACAGTTTGGGATTATATCTGAATGCTTGACAACCGGAGCCCCTGACATTACTATGCTTTATAAAGGATGTTTGCCAGTTCTCAATCTTGTCCTTTTTTTTTTCAGATAAACTATCGAATGATTGTGTTGATCTTCTCCTCCCCCCTCAAGAAATCTCCCATCAGACTCTGCTGGTGGGGCAGGAAGTGTGTTTCGGGTGGAGGAGAGCTGGCATCGTCCCCTTGAGTGCTCCCATTCAAGGGCGGGGGGGCGGGGTAATGTCTCCATCGACTGGAGCCTTGGGTGGCATTAGGGTTTCCCCAGTTTCCTCATCGAGCACCTGCCCGGGTGGTGGCTATTGTCACCGTTTCCCCACTTCCCAACCGGCTCTTGATCGCGGTGTCACCTGCCACCTCCTCACCGGGCACCACCTCTGCCCTCACTGCTGGCCCGTGCCCTGGGCCCCACGTCCTTAGGACCGAGCTGGGGCACCCCACGTCACGGTTGCCTGGGGAAGGCTGGTGACAGGAGTGAGCAAAGAAATGAAGGAATGACTCTAGACTCACCCCTCATCGCCCTCCTTGTGCCTCGGTCTCCTCATCTCTTCAAAGGAGCTGAGAGAAACTCCTCCCTCCTGAGGGTGGGTCTCCCAGCGCAGTCCCCGGCCAGGAGGAAGGGCCCAGCCAACGTGCCTGAGGTTAAGCTGTCAGCACCGCTGATGGTGAAGCTGAAGGGGCTGCAGAGAGAAGTCTCCCCTTGGGCACTCACGGGAGACTCAAAGCCTTTTCTGTGACTCATTGAATTCATGGCCCCCGGGGCCCCAGCTTCTCGTGCTTGGAGAGACCGTCTGCAATCCTTCAGGCCTCACCCAGAGCCTAGGGGAAGGAGGCCGGGGTGCAGCTCAGGCTCGCGTCCTTTCTGGTTCCACGCCTTTGGAACCAGATGGTCCTCTGCCCAGAACATCAGCCCTTTCTACGCCCCACCGTGGCATTTAAGTCATCGATTCTTCCCACTCAACACAACCATGTTGAGCAGATGAGGGAGAAACGGTGAGAAACTACGCAGCCATGGACTAGGAACGGGGCCGTGCTCGCTGCTCTTCGGCTGAAAGGCGGCCAAGGCTCGCTGCTCTGAGAGCTGCACTCAGCGAGGCAGGCCAGCGCGCCTCCCGCGGCGCTGCACAGGCGTCTCCTGGGCACTCGGTTCTCATCAGATCGAGGCTCTGACCCAGCAGGTCACGGTGGGGCCTGTCCTCCTACGTTTCCGACCGACTCAGGGGGCTGCTGGTGTGACATCCGTGATGCAGCCGCACAGGGTATGTGGTGTGAGCCCGCTTCTGTAAAAAATGCATGTATATGGCAAACCAGAGAATAAACGCTGACCTATGATAGTGGTCATCTCTGTAAAGTTTGATTTTTACAATAAGCTCCACTGTCCTCCTTAGGAAGAACAACCCAGCCATGATGGTACCCCCGAGGCAGGCATTTGCAAACAGCACCCCTTCCCCGAAAGAATGGCTCTACCCCAGGCTTCACCTCTGCTCTCTCTGGTTCCTGGAGCATAATAACGGGCTGGCTGGGAGCAGCAGCTCAGGATGCCCGTTGTGTGTAGCTGATGGCCCAGCTGGCTGGAGGGCTGTCATCCTCGGCGTCCTCAAAGCAGCGGTGTAATGAGTCTCCTTAGCACCAAGCCAGGGCCATGCCCATCACAGGCATTCAGATCTCTCCTTATCCCCACTACCCAGATTAGATAACTGAGGCTTAGAGACCTGGAGGGATCTGCATCATACAGCTTGTCTAAGACCCAGGCCAGGCTCCTGGGACAGGGCCTGCTTATTCCCCTCTGCCTGCCTAGAAAAATCTCTCCCCTGCATGCCCACATGTGTCACTCGCTCACTTCCTCAGGCCTCTGCTCAAACTTTACCTCACCAATAAAACTATCTTTTTTTTAAAAAAAATTTTACCCTACCAGAGCCCTCCTCTGACCACTCTGATCACACAATAGCAACACCACTGTCCCCAACCTCCCCCAGCTTCCTTGCTTCCCAAAGCACTCAGCACCATGTGACAAAGTCATATTCATTAGCTTATTTGTGTTTTGTTTCTCTTTTTCCACTCATCAAAAGCCACATGTGAGTAAGGGTTTCTTGTTCATTTTGCTCCCTGCTTGATCTCTGACGCCAGGATAGTGTAAAATACATAAAATGTATTAAATGGATGAATAAATGATACTCCGATTCACAGGCCACTGCTCTCCCCACTCTGTCCCTGCCCTCTCTATAATATTAAAAGTATAATATGCTAATTAGACCAGACAGCCGAGCGACCTCTGGACGTCCTTCTGGACAAAGCCAGGGTTTCGAAGGCCGAGGCAGCCGCCATGGCTGCGAGGGTCGAGCCCCTTGCATGAATTTTGTGCATCGGGGCCTCTAGTTTATGCACAGGAAACGACCCACTGACCCCCAACAGCACAGGGTAGGCTGGCCTCCCTTTCCTAGCCTCCTTGTAGGGAGTCCAAATTAAGTTCCTTAAATGCGGAGGCGATGGCTAGGCCTGGGGCCCTGGGGCCTCTTTGTGTGAAAGGAATGAACAGGTAGGGCTGTAAGACTCCCCGATTCCAATGCCACTGTTCTACCACCACCATGATGAGCTGGGGCACAACCTGCTCCTCTCAGGACCGGAAGTCCCACCTCCCCCGGGAATGGCCTTCTAAGTGGCGGGGCCTCTGCAGCTGCTGCTCCTTCAGCCTGGCATGCTCTTCCCCGATCTGCCTGTAGCTGCTTCTTCTCATTTAGGTCTCTTCTCGAAAGTCACCTCCTCAGAGAACACACACACACACACACACACACACACACTCCTCCCAGGTGGATGTGGACTTTGTGCACCCACACAGGTACCTCTTTCCACAGCCTCTGCTGCTTTCCTCCATGGCTCTTAGGATAAGGTGACCTGATTTTAACATTGGTAAAGCGGGACACCATTGACCGTTCTTTTATTATTATTATTATTACTTAAAATATTACAAAGAGTAGTACATATGTCTCTTTCCAAAAATCGGGACTTTTTAAAAACGCCGCGGGACGCGGGACAAATTGTTAAAAATCGGGACTGTCCCGCCAAAAGCGGGACGTCTGGTCACCTTATTAGGATGAACTATTTCGCTTTTACTAAGTTCATGTACCTGTTTGGTCATTTGCTGTCTGCCACCTGGATGTGAGATCCAGGACAGTCTTGTTCACGGCTGTCCCTCCAGGGCCCAGGACAGGCCTGGCTTACAGCAGGTGCTCAGGAGACTGTGACCAGGAGGCCCATCGTCTCGCCAAGCCTGTTTCCCCATCTATAAGATGGAGCGAGGCAGTCATGACCACTGTCCAGAGGCCCCTTACTAGGCGTGGGACCATTTCCAGAAATGACATCTTTGGTGCAGCATCCGCGCCCCCAGACGCTACACAAGCGCCCCGAAACCCGCAGAAGGAGAAAACTACAATCCCCATAGTGCCGCTGACGGCGCCTGCGCACGGCCGCCCGCCTGCACAGCCGCGCGCGCCCTCTGGCGGCATATCGCTGCAGCGCTCCGCTGCGCTCCCGGAGGGAAAGGGGGGCAGCGGCGCAAGCAGTCGGAGCGCGCGGCTGCGGCGGCGGAGCCAGAGCCGGGAGCCGGAGCCGCGGCCGGATCGCAGCCCGCGGGGCCCGCCGCAGCCATGGGTAACCGTGGCATGGAAGATCTCATCCCGCTGGTCAACCGGCTGCAGGACGCCTTCTCCGCCATCGGCCAGAACGCGGACCTCGACCTGCCGCAGATCGCCGTGGTGGGCGGCCAGAGCGCGGGCAAGAGCTCGGTGCTGGAGAATTTCGTGGGCAGGTAGGAGCGGCGCGCCTCGCAGCGCGGACTCGGACACCTGAGTCCCCTGGACCTCCGCCCCCGTCCCGACGGCGCTGCACCCGCGGACCGCGTGCCCCCCACCTCCAGCCAGAGGGAGGCGGCCCTCCCCCGCCACGGGAGTCCCTCCGGGGACCCGGCGTCGGGCCGTCGCCGCCGCAGCACGCCCCCTCCTCCGCCATCCTTTGGGGAGGACCGCGCTCCTCCGGGAGACCCTCGCACAGGGCTGCCCGCCCCCTCCCCCGCCGCGGGCGCCGAGGGGCCTGCATTACTCAGCGCCTCCCTTCCACTCCGGGAGCCCCTTGGAGGGGCAGCACCCCGGGCAGTGCCCCCTACCCCTGGGCTCCACGGGGGACAGCTCCCTCCCACCCTGGGGACTGCTGGACCGGGCAGGGGACACCGTCACAGCCCCCTGGAGAGGACATAGCCCCGTGGGCATCGCGGACCAGCACAGCCTCCCTCCCTCCCTCCCTCCCTCACACACACACACACACCTCTGCGGCTCCGGCCTCCATCCGTGCGCAGCGCTGGTGGCGGCGGGGGGAGCGCGGGCCGCAGGATGAGGAAGGGAAGGGGGTGGGGGAAAACCGCGTCTGATTCTTTTCTGACCAGCAGGGCCCTTGCTCACAGCCGCCCCTGGGTGGAGGGCGCCTGTCAATGTCGTTCTCCCCTTGGCCTGGCAGAGGGATGGTAATGGAGGGAGAAGGCGGAGGACAGAGATGACTAAGACGGGGAAGCAGGGTGCGGGGAGGGGGGAGCCATTTGCAGAACCTAATCCCCCTCCTGCCTCTGATCCCAGGAGGCGCTGGCAGGGCCAGGTGGCAGGGAGTGGGGGGCCACCGCAAAGACAGAAGGTCCTGGGTTTGGAGGGGGCGCAGGGTCATGACCCTAGACTCCGCCAAGAAAGAGGAGGCAGAGATGGCTTTTGGGGTGCTGAGAAGGAAAGAGAGAGGATGACGCTTTCCCAGCGCTGGGGAGCTGGATGTGGGGCTGGGCTCCCTGTGGGAGAAGGCGAGGGAATTGATCTTGACCTCCCTCCCTCCCTCCCCTTCAGAAACCCAAGCTTTCTCCCCGTGACCTTCATGGCCAAGGAGGAGATGGACCTGTGGGAGAGGGAGGCAGAGGCCCCTCCCTCCGTTCTGGGCAGAGGCATCTTGGGTCCAAGCCAGGTTCTGCTGTGAAACCTCAGGCCAGTCACTTGCCCTCTCTGAGCCTGCCTCGGTTTTCCATCTGTAACATGGCCAGTTGGACTGGATGGTTGCTCCTTCCTCTCCAGTGAGTGACCTGGGAAGCGCAGTGCCAACTGTGAGGGACACGGAGAAGGGCCCCAGTGTGTCGGTGAGAGGCTGGAAAGCCACCGTGGGGGTGACTGGGCCCATCTGGTCAGCAGAGGGGGAGGCTGTCTGTCTCTTGGGGATCAGCTTCCCGAGAACCCTCCTCCCGTTCACGTGACCCTAAGAGCTGCAGAGACACAGGCAAGGGACACACAGATGGGCTGCTGCCCGTGGCCGAGCAGTCAGAGTGGGGGGGCCAGGGGAGCCCTGAGACAATAAGGCCCGGGGGCCCCCTGCAGGAAATGGCACTCATGGATATCCAGCCCTTTGCAGTGTTGAAGCCACCTCCCTGCCTTCCATCCATGGAATGTTTGCTGAGCGCCTGCTCTGTGCCAGGCCGTGGGCTCTGGGCAGGGGCTACGGAGGGGAAGGGCTCAGCTCCCACCTACTCGCCCTTTCCATGTTCCCACACCGTGCTGCACAGGATGGCTCGCCACAGCCCCATGAGGCAGGGGCCATGGTGCCCATTCTGCAGATGAAGAAACTGAGACCCTGAGGCTAGGTATCTTGCCCAAGGTCACACAGCAGGAAGGACAGTGTCTATTAGATGACAGAGCCCCATTTCTAGTGTTGGCCCTGCATAGCCTCAGAGAGCCAAGCCCTGCACTGGGCACAGGATGTGCAAGTGTGGGCCTCCATTTTCCCCATCTGTAGAATGGGAACACTGGCAGCTGCTCTGCTGCCCTCCCTTCCTGAGATGGTGGCTTCGGGGCTGCAGTGAGTCCATGTGTGTAAAGGCCCTTTTGTAAACACGTCAGAGTGGAGCGTTGGTACCTCACCACCACCCTCTCGGAGTTCACTGTCCAGCAGAGAGAGGTGCCAGCATTTGGCAGCACAACAGGCCAGCCTGGCCACAGCTGTTTGCTGGTGCAGTGGGGGCCCCTGCTGCCCTCCCGCCCCAATGCCCTTTGAAGGCGGTCCTGCAGGAGGATGCACAGGCGTTCAGATGCAGGCACAGGTAGAGCAGATGGAAAACCGAGGTTTCATCGAGCCCCCTGTCAGCCTGGCCTGCTCCCTCATGGGCTCCCTGCCTTTCCAGCCAGGGCTAGGTCCCCAGACCCGTCAGCATGGTAACAGCTGCTCTGCCTCCTGGGGCTCCCTGGGAGTCAACCCCCCACGGAGAGGAAGTAGAGAGCACCTCAGAGGAAGCAGAGGCTCCTGGCACCAGGAGGACCCTGCTGTCAGCCCTGTAATGGAGGTGGCACCCAGCAGCCGTCCAGGGCCCTGCTCAGACTTGTCTGAGTGTTTCTGTGCTATTTCTTCATCCCGTTTTACGGAAAGGAAAACTGAGGCTGATTTGTTCACTCACGCAGCCGACATTCATGGAGTGTCCACACGGCTCCCCGCTGGGATCCTATGGTAGAAAAGACAAAAGCTCTGCATTGCAGACAGGAAGCTGAAATCATGAGCACAGAAGCATGTCCGTGAGGACTGGAGAATGTGGTCAGCGCTGGGTAGGGAAGAAGGACTGCTGTCCTCGGGGAATCAGACAAGGTCTCCAGGAGGGGTTGTGCCATAAGGGACGAGAAGCATGTGGCTAACCAGGGAGAAGCATTCTACGCTGAGGGATCAGCACATGCAAAGGCCCTGGGGCAGGAATAAATGTGGTGTGTCTGAAGAACAGAAAGGAGCCAGGCTGGTGTTTGGTGAGCACGGAGGATGGCCTCAGAGAGGAGGCAGGGGCTAGGTCTACGAGGCCCTCAGATCGTGGTGAGGAGTTGGGTTTGTTTTCATTCTTACCAGAAGCTTTTAAGCGGTGGAGTAACTTGAGCTGATTCCAGTAAGTGTGTGACTTGGGGAGGGGGCAGCAGAGGGGCCGGAGACAGATGAGGAGGCTGCTGTGGTGGCAAGAGGTGCCAGGCCTGGACCAGGCTTTGGCAGTGGAGAGGGGGAAGGTGGGGTTCAGGACATGTGCTGATTATGGATGGGATGGAGAGGGTGAGGAAAAGGGATCAAAGCCGACTTTGGCGTCATGACCCACGTGGGTGTTGGTGCCATGAACAGAGTTCAGGGGAAGCAAGTCTGGGGTCAGTGCAGGAGTCTGGTTTTGAACATGTTGAGTCTGAGGTGTGGGGTAGGCAGTGTGGGAATGCAAGTCGGAGCTCAGCGGGGAGGGGGCTGGGAGTGTAAATTTGGAAGCCATTCTTGTCGAGTAGATGAGCTCATCTTGAGGATATTCAGACCGAGGAGTGTGCGTGGGCCCCCAGACACCCCAGCATTTCATGAACAGATGCCCATGCAGCGCCAAGAGTGGGGTGCCCTGGAACAGGCGCCCAGGTCTCTCTCACTCTGGTGCCCAGGCAGGTTGACAAATGGGTAGGACCCACCCTCCCTGCCCGCTTGGCCCCTGGGGAGACCAAGACCATGGGAACATGGCAGAGGGGCCGAGAGCTCAGGCTCTGGAATCAGACCGGGGTTTGCAGCTCAGCTCTCCACTTGTAAGCTGAGCCCACTCAGCCGCTATTTTCTCATCTGTAAAATGGGCATAATCTAGCACCTCCCTCATGGGATTGTGGGGAATGTTGGGATAATGCCCAGGAAGTGCTCCAGGGAAGACCTGGCTGAGAGGCTGTGCCAGTTCTGTTCCTGCCTGGGCATAGGTACAGGCTAAGAGGGGGCGGAGGGGTGGGGATCTCCATTCAGGGTGTGCGGCAGGGGGCCTGGGGAGGGAGCTTCTGCCTAGAGCCCAAGCAGCAGCCCGGGAGGCAAGGTTTTGGGCTTCCTGGTGACACTGCCAGCCCTGCTCAGGTCCCTGCCTCCTACCAAGGCCCTTGACCCTTCCTCCACATTTTCATCCCATCACAGCTTGGCACTGTTCTGGTTTCTGAAAACCTATGTCTTGGTTAGCACCAGCCCTTCCCAATGGGGACAGCCCATCCTCACTACTTTGACATACACCTTCGTGGTCCCATTTCTCAGATTTGGAGACTGAGGCCAAAGAGAAATGGGGGGGGGGGAGATAACTGAAACATTTTAGGTAGTCACTGGCCGTAGGAAGCAGAAGGAACTGACATCGCCTTGGCACTTGCAGCATGCCAGGCCCTCAGGACACAACTCTGAGCAAGCCCAACCCATCCCCGCCCTGGGTGGAGGGGGAGGGGGCCTCACAGCCAAGCAGAACAGACAAACAGCTAAAGCACACACAGACCCCTGCTGTGTGTTTGAAGGAGCCTGGTATTGAGGGAGGGGAGTCGTCAGGGGGCCAATGAAGGCATCTGACATTGAACTCTGGGCCTCAGCAAAAATTAGGCCTCGGTTAGGCAAAGGAGTGAACACACCTGAGCAAAGGCCCAGGAAGCCCAGAGAGTCCCTGCTGCTGCCTGTTGGGGGCGGGGGGGGGGGCAGCCACACTCAGCTCAGGCCTCTCCGTGCTGGGAGCATGCACCTGCCACGTGCTGAGCCAGCCCAGCCAGAGGACATCTCCCCCTCCCACCCCCCGCCCCAGTGGAGCTGGATGTGAAAGGTGACTCTGGCAGCCGCCATCAGCCTCTGCATCTGTTCCTGGCGCCAGGAGAATTCCCAGGCCTTGGCCAGGGTCAGAGGGTCAGAGCCTCAGAGGAGGGCACAGGGACGGAGGGACAGGGCAGGGGTGGACGCAGTGTTGTCAGGAGTGGAACAAGAGCCGAAGCGGAGGCCCACCGGCCACAAGGCTAAACGTCCCAGTTATGAATCAAACTGTTCAGTACAATGCATTCTGCCCTCCAGCCTTGACCTGTACTCCTTCATAGCAACCTGCAGGCTCGTCTGAATTTAGAATTTAGACCCTTGGAGTTCGGGGACGGGGTATGGAGGCTGCTCCTGTCTCTTCCCCCTCCACCCTGTCCCACAAGGAGCCTCCTGGGCCCCAGGTGGACACCCAGCCTCATATCCCAGCTCCATCCGTGGCCCCAGAGAGGATCCCCGCTTGGCTCCCAGCAGTGAGGACAGCATATGGGCAGATGCTAGCCATGGCCTGAGACTGCGAGAGAGGGAATAATACCAGGGCTCTCGTGTGGCCTAGGAGGGTACATGGGGTCCCCCTGGGGATCCCTTGCTCTGTGCCCTGTGTCCAGATGGGGAGGCCAAGGTTTGGAGCAGGGAAATATTTTAGTGGTGGAGGTAATAATGAGAAAATCCAGATGTAGCGCTGGTTTGAGTGACGGGAAATGTCCGTGATGGCTGCTACCTAAGTGTGAAGAGGAGCCCGGTGTGTGTGTGTGGGGGGCAGGTGAGGGGCCCCTGACTTTGTCTCTCTGAGCCTCGGTTTCTCCCCACTGAAGGCAGGGACCCTGGTCACACCAGCCTCACCCAGCCCTGCCAGCATCAGTCAAGAGGGTGCAGATTTCTTAAACAGCTTTCCTGGGGTAGAACTCACATGCCAGGAAACTCACCCGTTTTAGTACACAACTCAAGGGTTTTGAGTATCTTTGCAGAGTTGTGCAACCGTCATCACAATCTAATTTTAGAAACGTCCATCACCCCAGGAAAAAACGCCGGGAGGCTGCGGATCTGAAAGCCCCCGGCAGCATCCCGGCTGGCAGTCAGCCGCCATGGCGTTTGCCATGGGTATTGTTCTCGGTGATGAAATGCTCACAGTGGTGGCCCCAGGTGTGAGGATGATGGGTGCTCTGTAATTCTGAAACGTTTTTATATACTTCCTGAATATTTTTGTTGACTTGATTGGGGTGACATTGGCTACTAAGATTATATAGGTTGCAGGCATACAATTCCATAATGCATCATCTGTGTATTGTAGTGTGTGTGTGTGTGCTCACCACCCCAAGTCAAGGTTCCTTCCAACACCATTTATCTCCACTTCTGAGTATTTTTTAAAAATATATTTTTATTGATTTCAAAGAGGAAGGGAGAGGGGGAGAGAGAAACATCAATGATGAGGGAGAATCATGGATCGGCTACCTCCTGCATGCCCTACACTGGGCCTGCAACCTAGGCGTGTGCCCTGACCGGGAATCGAACCCTGACCTCCTGGCTCATAGGCCAACACTCAACCACTGAGCCATGCCGGCCGGGCTGAGCATTTTTTAAAGGGAGAAAATAAGATTTTTAAAAGGAGGAGGGGGCCAAAGAGAAATCTACTTCCATTTTGAAAATATAAAGTCATCAATACTGGAGGAAGGAAGGAAGGAAGGAAGGAAGGAAGGAAGGAAGGAAGGAAGGAAGGAAGGAAGGAAGGAAGGAGGGAAGAAAGAAAGATGGAGGAAGGGAGAGAGGGAGGGAGGGAGGGAGGGAGGACACAGTAGAAGGAAAGATCACAGTTTCTTTCATAGAGAAAATGGTTGGTGTGGAGACGGCTCCTCCCCCGTCACCGCGTACACTGTGATCTCAGCAGCACTCTTCTCTTTATTTTTCTTTCCAGGTTTTTTAAAAAATATATTTTATTAATTTTTACAGAGAGGAAGGGAGAGTTAGAAACATCGATGAGAGAGAGAAACATTGATCAGCTGCCTCCTGTACACCCCCTACTGGGGATGTGCCCGCAACCAAGGTACATGCCCTTGACCGGAATCGAACCTGGGACCTTTTAGTCCACAGGCCGACGCTCTATCCACTGAGCCAAACCAGTTAGGGCTCTTTCCAGGTTTTTTTTTTTTTTTTTTTAGTTTCAAGAAAAACGACTTTAAATATAATATAATCATGTTACATGCAATAAACCTTAATATTTCAAGAAAAATGATCTTAAATATGATAATTTACATGCAATAAACACCAATCATTCAAGAAAAATTATCTTACATGTAATAACATTACAGGCAGTAAACATTAATTTTTCCACTCTTCCCTTTCTGTGCCTCAGTTTCCACATTGTATGATGAGGGCAATGGTGGGAAAACTGTAGGAGCTCATCCTCAAATCATTCTTTCAGCCAACAGGGGTGCCGGGAGGGCCCAGTATGTGCCAGGCTCCATGCCAGGTCCTGGGGATATGGTGGCAAACAGGACCAGCCCCATCCCTGCTCTCAGGACAGCAGAATATCAGGGAACCAGAGCCGGGACTGCCCTGAAACCCTCCAGCCTCCGCTGGAAACCCAGGGCTGTGTGGTGTGGGCACGCCCGGGCCAGGGGCAGCAGGAACAGAGGGGGACTTGTTGCACCGAGGCAGCCTCACCTCCTCCCCGCTGTATTTCTTGGCCCACCTACACCCTTGCCTCCGCTCTAGCTCCCTGCTTCAGAGGGCACCTCAGAGCCTGCTGGGTCCCTTGTCTCCCGCTTCCTGGGGCCAGTTTGGCTGGAAATACCCTGGCGCACTCTTCCAGCCAGCCCCCAGGAGACCCACCTGCCAGCCCCCTCCCTGCCGCTCCACTGGGTGACCTGGTTGTGGGAGCCCAGCCTGTGTGCTCAGCAAGTCATCATACTTTAGAGTCCTAACAGCTACCATTTATCAGGCACTATCTTACATCCGCCTCACAGCAACCCATTTTACTGATGTGGAAACCGAGGCTCGGAGAGGTATGGTCATTTAAGCCACACAGCCCCTCGGTGGCAGCTCTGACATTCAATGCCAGGCCTGTCTGACATCAGAGCCCGGGAAACAGGAGACTTGAAGGATGACCGCCGCTGGGTCCACGCCAGGCCAAGCACGGTGCTCCCTGGCACGGTTTGCATTCAGCGGGGTCTGGGAACTGGGGTCCCTGAGCTCTGGGCCCACATCTCAGGCACCGGAGTAGGGGTGCCTTTCGCACACTTTCTCCAGACCCCTCTTGGGCAGCAGTGCCGACGCGGAGGGAGCCTGTGGCGTCTGGAGGTCCTGGGAGTGTTTATCTCACCCTCCCTCCCAGTGCTTCAGGTTGGATGGTGCCCCTGCAGATGGCATGGAGAGGCCTCCCTGGGAATCCACCATCTGCCCAGAACGCGCGGGAGAGCTGGCATGCCACCATCCGTCCCGCCCACACGGCCACGGGGCTGGTGGGCTCAGCACTGTTCTCCGGACACCTGTTCTGTCCTCCCGCAGGCGAACCAGGAGTTGGGTGGGAGGTGCAGGGGCGGCACTGGCTGGAGGCTGGATCAGGCCCGAGTCGCCAGGCAGGAGGCGATATATATTTTTATCGATCTTAGAGGGGAAGGGAGAGAGAGAGAGAGAAATATCAGTGATGAGAGACAATCATTGATCGGTTGCCTCTGCACACCCTCCCCCCACACCACCACCCTGGGAATCGAGCCTGCAACCTGGGCAAGTGCCCTGACTGGGAATCGAACTGTGACCTCCTGGCTCATAGGTTGATGCTCAACCACTGAGCAACACTGGCCGGGGGGGATAGAGAACTCTTAAACAGAGAGCTCAGGGGCAGTGTGTTCAGGTGAAAGGCTGGAGTGCTCTGACTGGTGTGGCTCAGTGGATAGAGCGTCGGCCTGCGGACTCAAGGGTCCCGGGTTCGATTCTGGTCAAGGGCATGTACCTTGGTTGTGGGCACCTCCCCAGTGGGGGATATGCTGGAGGAAGCTGATCGATGCTTCTCTCTCATCGATGTTTCTAACTCTCTATCCCTCTCCCTTCCTCCCTGTAAAAAATGGAAAAAAAAAATATATATATATATATATTTAAAAAAAAGAAAGAAAGAAAGGCTGGAGCTGAGGAGCTGCTAGGCCTGAGCTGTGCTGCCTCCTTCAAGTGTTGCCAGAGCACCTACTATGTGCTGAGCCTGGGCCCAGCGAGGGAATCCGGCAGGGAGCAAGGCACTCAGTCTAGACATGGGAGCCAGCAGGCGCTCTTCACTGCCTGTCCAGGTCCCATCTTAGCCACCCCTCTTACCCCTGCAGCCACGGGGGGTAGTTAGTGCACGAAGCCCGGTTTAAATAATACCGGTTCACAGCTGAGGACTTGAGATCCAGAAAGTGAAGCCACTTGCCCAGGGTCACCAGGTTTGGGAATGGCCAGGCTGAATTTGAACCCACAGCCTCTGCCCAGCACTGGCCCCTAACCACTAAGCAATTAATCCTTAACCTTGGAAGGGAACGTGAAAATCGCATGGAGACCGTGTTTATTTGTGAGGGGGACCGTGTTTAAAATCCAGATTCCCTCCTCCCCTCCCCTGCACCCCACTCCACAATATGCTAACCCAGCGTGGCTGAGAAACGTGCATTTAAACGAGCTGCCAGGGGATCCTGATGTCGGCCTGGAGAGGGCCTCACTCAGAGAACCTGGGCCATGGCAGAGCCGGGGCCCCTCCCCACCCGGCCCCGGAGATGCTGGTCTGAGGGGCTCAGCTGCTACATGTGCCCTGCCCTCTAATCTCTCCTATAAGCTGCTTGTCCTCTAAGTAGCCCTGGGGAGCCAGTGACTTGGGGCAGCCTGGCCCAGACCCCTGACCACCCCCTCAGCCTCGCCTGGGGCCCCTTGCGCCCGCTCTGTGGCTCTCCTCAGACCTCTGCCCCTCAGGCCTGCCAGGGCTGAGTGGGCCCATCTGTGCAGGGGGAGACCTCTCAGGGAGCAGCTCCAGGGAAAGTCCATGTCTCTGGGTGAGGGGTTCTCTGTGGGGAGTCCCATCCTTTCCAGCCCCTCCTGAAGTTTCCATGGCAACTACTGTTGCCATGGTATTGCTGGGTGCAGAGCGGGTGCAGAAGATGGTGGACCCCAGCCCTAAGCTCCTATCTTCACGACCCCGGGCGATGCCAAATGCTGGGGGGGTGCCCCTCCCACAGGAGTAAGGGGAGGGAAAGATGGAGACAGGAAGCCCCCTGCCTCTCCGCCGTGAGTCATCCCTTCTCTGTGCTGCCTGGTGCACCTCCTCTCCAGCACACATCACACTGCATTGCATTATCTGTTTACTCTCTGTCTCTCCCACCACAGTGTGAGCTCCTTGGGGTGGGAACGGTCTGACTCATCATCTCCCTTCCCCAGGGCCCAGCACAGGGCCTGGCACAGAGCAGCTGCTCTCAAATATGTCCTAGATGGAACTGAACGGAATTACATAAAAAGCCAGGCCTGGCTCCTTGAGGTTAGTGAGCAACAGGGTTTGACAGGGCAGTTCCCAGGCTCTGGGGTCCACAGACACTTGGGTTTGACTCCTAGCCCGGCCATCCCCGCCTGGGGAACCTTGGACGAGTCACTCCATGTCTGAGCCTCAGTTATCTCATCTGCAAAATGAGAATTTCCTGCCCGGCCCGTGTGGCTCAGTGTGTGAACGTTGATCTATGGACCTGGAAGTCACAGTTCCCATTACAGGTCAGGGCATACGACCAGGACGCAGGCTCAGTCCCCAGTAGGGGGCGTGCAGGAGGCAAAGGATCGATGGTTCTCTCATCGCTGATGTTCCTAACCCTTCCTCTCTGAAATCAATAAAAAATTATTTTTTATGTGATAATTTTCATACCAGAGCACTGTTTTGGGGACTTTGCGGTTTCAGTCAACACTAAGGGCCCCCTGTGTGCTAAGCCTTGTGCTGGTCACTGGGGTACAGTGGTGGACAGAAGCATGCAAGCCCTGCCCTCTGAAGCTCAGGTTTGCAAAAGTGAAAAGCACTTTCCTGGCACCTAGAAATGATGAATAGATGCAGGATTTCTCATCTGTC
Source organism: Murina feae (assembly GCA_004026665.1). Lineage (NCBI taxonomy): Eukaryota > Metazoa > Chordata > Mammalia > Chiroptera > Vespertilionidae > Murina > Murina feae. The sequence continues at coordinate 2,094 of PVJC01011840.1, read as the reverse complement.
TTCTTCCTCATTAAAGTGGCTGATTCCTCCCCAGTAGCTTTTCATCTCCCCAGAGGAGGGCCAGGGTGAGGACAGGGGATGGTGGAGGCCTCCCCAGGGCTCCAAGAAGAGGCCTTGAACCCAAGAGTCTGGGCCTACTCTCTTTTCCCCAGAACTCTCTGCCCCGACCCTGGGGTGCAGGAAGCTGGGTGAATCCAGGTCAGGCTCTGGGCTGGGGGGCAGGACGCTGGGGTTCTTTCTCTGGCTCTGTTCCAGCCCTGTGTGACCTTGAATGTGTCTTTTCCCCTTTCTGGGCCTCTATGTGCCTCTCCATGAATGAGGGGGCTGACCATAGTCCCTCAGGCTCCAGCCTGTGACCCCCTTTTCAGGCCCTGGGGGGTGCCATGACTGTGGGTTCCAACAGCCTGATTCCTGAGAGGCCTCCACCCTCATGTTTGTGCCAGCCTGGGTGGGGTCACGGGGTGGAGAGGGCAGGGATGAGAAGAGCTGACCGGACAGAGGGAATTTGCACCCATGAGAGTTCGCTGAAAGGACTGTGGACAGGGATTGGCAGGAGCATAGGCAGGTGCCTGTGGTACAGACATCAGGTCTGGGGGGAGGGGATGATATCTGACCCCTCAGTCCAGGTCTTCTCGGGAGCTGGGTCTGCCTGGGACTGAGGGGCAGGGAGCTTCCACTGCAGAGTCAAACAGATCTGGGTCCAGGGTCTGCTCTGTTAGATATGGGCTGTGCAACCTGAACATCTCTGAGCCTCAGTTTCCTCACCTGTAAATGGGAATAATAAGAACACCTAACTCACGGGGCTATTGTGTGGAGTCCGTGAGAGCTTGCCCACAAAAAGCCTGGCACGCAGTAGGCACTTCAGCACAGATTCTTCTCTTTGCCTTCTACTCCCCCCCCCACCCCCCTCATCCTCAGCCCAGCCAGATGGGGCAGGGAAGGGGAAGTGAGATGCTGCCCATCCCCACAGCGGAAGGGAAGGGAGAAGGTGTGGCTCCGTTTCCTTGGGATCCACTCTGTGGCCACTGGACACTTAAGCATGCGGGGCGCCCTGTGCCTCCTTCCGGCTTGCATGGCAGTAGCTGAGTCCGGGCTGACTTGCTGGTCTTGCCTCCTGGCAGCTCAGATGCATAAATTCTGTGACCCAGGGAAGGAGGGGAGGAGCTCTTTCCCACCTTCCTCAGCTCTAGGCTGCCCTTGGTGACCGGAGGCGCGGGCTGAGGTGCGGTAGGGAGTGCTGGGGGATGTTTGGAGCTCCGAGTGGCAGGACAGGTGACCCTCCTCTCACCTCTAACTCACTGCAGAGACTTCCTGCCCCGAGGATCTGGCATTGTCACCAGACGCCCCCTGGTCCTGCAGCTGGTCAATGCCACCACAGGTACGTGCCCTCCTCAGCCAGGCTGGCCCCCCCAGCCCCCTTACCCTGCCGCCCCATCCCCAAGGAGAGGCCCAGCATAACCACTGAACCAGTTGCCCGGTGACCCTGGGCGGGGCTCCCCCTCTTTGAGCCTCAGTTCCCCATCTGGACAGTGGGGATGACAATGCCTAATGGGCAGGACGCGTTGTTATGGGGAGGGAGGAGCAGGCCGTGTTTGGGACGGGGTTCTATTCCCCGTGGGAGGTGGGACCCAGGTGGGTTCTGGACGATGATGCTCAATCCCTCTCCCTCTCCGACACCTCCACCCCCTGCCTTTGGAGCAGAATATGCCGAGTTCCTGCACTGCAAGGGGAAGAAATTCACCGACTTCGAGGAGGTGCGCCTGGAGATCGAGGCTGAGACCGACCGGGTGACCGGCACCAACAAAGGCATCTCGCCGGTGCCCATCAACCTCCGGGTCTACTCGCCGCACGGTGAGAGGGCCTGCCAGCAGGTCGGGCCTCTGGGACTCCCGGGCTCAGCCGCGCCCCTTAGGACTATTTTCTTGGCCCCACCCCGTTGCTGGCTGCTCTCCGCAGACTCCACTGGGACAGCTGTCCTCCGAGCATCCTACCCCAAGCCCCACCCAGCCGTGGCTCCGCCCACCCTAGCCACGCCTTCCCGGGCCCAGCGCCTTTCCCTAACCCCGCCCACCCGCGGCCACGCCTTCCCGGACC
>PVJC01011839.1:0-40779 GCA_004026665.1 Murina feae | reverse complement strand
GGAGGGCCGGAGGGAGGCTGGGAGGTGTCCGCCCCCGGCGGCGGCGAGCCTGAGGCGGCCGGTGCAGCACGGAGCTGAGCGCTAGAGGCAGACCCAGGCAGCCGAGGTGCCCGCGCCAAGAGCGAGAGGACTCCCGAGCTGGCGTGGCTGGGGCGGCGGCTCGGGGTCCCGCCGGGGAATGGAGTGTCGTCGCTGAGACAGTCACCAGACCTTTGGGTTCATAGCACTGTCTACAGGAATTGGCCAAAGGACTGTCAGACTCATTTCTTAATTAGGAAATGGCAGGCCGTATTCTAAAAACCTCAAGTTATTGGATGTTTTTCATTCAAGTCCCTTTGCACCATCCCTGGCCCTTCCCCTGCTGCCCCATCCCGCCCAGCGTCCTTAGAGGCTGAAGATTAAAACCCGCTCGCGGGCGCGCACACAATAACAAAACGACAAAGCTACTTCTGATGGTGCTGGGGTGACCTGGTTTGTTCTGGGTGGGAGATAGAAGACAATTTAAAAAATGGGATCATACGAATCCACCTGGCTGTTATAGAGGGGGGGAAAGGGTGGGGGTGATACCTAAACACCACTCTCCCAAGCAGTTTTTCTCATTTTTTACCGTTGGACTAGGCAAGGATGGGGGGGAGGGGGGACACCTCTAATTGAGTTTTTGCTATTCTGTTCATGGGGCCAAAAGTTTCCATTGCAAAAACTGAAAATCCTCACCTACACCGCAGACCGTTTCCTGAGTCTAATAGACTTCTGAGAAATTTTTAATCAAGCTATTAAGATATCATTTGGAGTGCAGGGTATGCATGTTGGGAAATAATTTTAATCTGGTGTAGAATATTGATGCCAGCAGCCACCTGCATCAGGGTGGAGGGGAAACTGGGCAAAGTTTTTTTTATTTTAATATTTGATCTACAAATATAGTTACAAATCATTTTTAAAAAGTCAAGATATATATATATATCTATATCTAAGAGAGAGCGAGCCTTTTCCTCAGGAATTAAGGCAATTCATCTGGACTTGAAATGCCGGGGATGGGGACAAACTTTCAGCAAAGAAGACCCCAATGCAGGTATTTCTGGGGTGAGGCCCTTTGCAAAGCTTTGCCTGCAGACCTAGAATTGAAACCTGTGTCATCACAGTCCACCTGTCTCTATCTGAACATCTGATTCAGGTTGCCCAATTACCGTCACTGCATCCTGGGTAGTAATGCATCAGCCCTATCAACATTTTCTTCCTCTCAGGGGTAAGAAAGCTTTTCAGAGCCACTCCAAGATGGCAAAACAGAACAGAAAGCTACCTTCAAATATCCATCCCACGGCAAGCTGTTGTAATAAGTCTCAAGAAAAGTCCCTTCATAACTGGTCAGAGACCCACTCATAGGAGAGAGGAAGGCTTAAACCCCACATTGACCCAACAGGCCAAGGCCTAGCCCAAGGCTTTTGAATCCAAGTAGGAGTAAAGCTATCAGAAACCTACCCCCTCCATTAGTCAACACACAATGCCAGAAGAGGAAATTGCAAGGCAGAACCCCACTACTAAAAAAAGTTGGATGAATCACTCTGAACAAATCCCTCTTGCCCAGACCTATGTAATCATTCCACAAACTTAGGGTACAGGAAATCCCCAGATACTGTCCTGACCCTAATTAAGAAGTCATGAATTGGTAAGGCCTCTTCCTCTTTTTGTTTCCTAGTACAAATGCTTTATTGTATATATTAATCTGATTTCCCCTAATTAGCTACAAGCAAAATAAAGAGGGGTCTCCCAAAGTATGACTTGACCTGGACTGGGAATTCCCTTAGACTGGGATTCTTTGGGCTCAAGCCCCACCCATCAGGCCCTGCAACAAGCAGTGATTATACCTAAATGGGTATTTGAAAATTCAGTGATTTTTTTTCCCCATCCTCCCCATGTCCCTTTCACAGAGACACATTTTAAAAAAAAAAAATGCTTAGATGGATAGTTTTCATGGCCATGTTTTGGGATAGCATAAAGACCCAGATTTCCATTTTGTCCTTAAATTTTCAGTGACTAAAAACACAAATTAATCAGTAAATAATGTTTGCTCAGCTCTGATTACAAAATATGATATGACTTACATGATATTGAGGGTTATCCAGAATAACTATCTGGCCAAGCCAGTATGGTGGTTGATCATAGACCTATAAATCAGGTCGAGGTTCGGTTCCAGGTCAGTGGCACATGCCGGGGTTGTGGGCTCCATCCCCACTGAGGAGTGTGTGGGAGGCAGCCCATTAGTGATTCTCTCTCACCATGGATATTACTATCTCTCTCTCTCCCTCTCCCTTCCTCTCCGAAAGCAATAAAATATATTTTTAAAAAATAACTATCTGATCATTATACCTTTAGTAAATTACATTTTACCCCTACTTCCAAGATTATTTCCCTCTGTAGTCATTAATATTTCAGTTGCTTCCCCTTTTTTTTTCTATTTGATGTAGCCTCATGTTGTTATTTTCAAAACCACCCCATCACCCAAACGTATACCTTCATAAAACTTTCTCCATGCACAATAGAAAGTAACACTTTAAGCCATAAAAATTTGGAAATTTCCTCTCATTGGAAATTACAATAGGATTATGGAACAAAACGTAAAGCAAATTTAGTAGTCTGTAGAATTTCTTTATAATATTTCCCCATCATCATATCACATTCCTGAAGTTACTCGATTAAAATTTCACAAGAACCCAGATTCAACTACAAGGTTGTATGGATTACACAATAGATTGGGAGTTTTTATATTGGTGGTGTGTTCTTTAACCCCTCCTGGACCTGTTCAGGCACTTAGTGAACTGTGTTGCTGGATCCACTCCAAATGAAAGGTTCAGATATCAACCACTGAAAAGAATTAAATAAACTCAACAGAGGAATGTGTTGTCACAAGATCTACAGAATCTTTGTCATTGTAATACAGTTAAGGCTATTAAAATAATTTTAGTCACACATATATTGTAAAGAACCTGCTAAACAAACACAAAATCTGAAAGGAAAATTTCCAAAAGATTTAAGTCATGGACAAAAAAAAAAGTTTAGCCTGAAAATGATCTTTGCCCCACCTTGGGAGCATTCAATGATCATGGAGAATTGATAGTGGTGGGAAATAGCAGCGACTAAATTTGTGCTGAAATTATAACCAAAGTCTTATTTGTTTATGGGTTGATTTTTATCCTCAGGACATGTTCTAGCAACTATTTCTTAAGGAGAAATTAATTTTGATAGTTTTGCCATAGGGTTTAGAACATTCTCATTCCTTATGTTTTTCAAAGTCCCTATAACTGATCATCAGTCATCTCATCCACTTTGGTGATGTACCCCTGTACTTTATAACTTGTTCTGAGTCACAGTTCTCATCTGATGCCTTTTGGAGACCAGTTCTGTCTCTCAAGATCTAGAATAATTGCAAGTGCTGAGATTATGAGTCTGGAGGACTTAACAGTGAGAAATGAGGTAAATGCCAGAGAAACTCAAAGGGTGGATTAGGGAGGAGACATTTTAATGGGAAAAATAGGAACCCCTGAACCCATTAAACTGAAAAAGGAAGAAAGATGTCTCTAGGTCATCCCAACTGTAGGCAGCTAATACTTATGTAAACTGCACACAAGTCCTTATTCACATTGGCCTTGATACTGGCACCTTAGGTTTGTAAGGTGCTCTTTCCACATCTAATCATAATATTTATTGAGTCTGGTAGCCCCACCTCAGCTGTGATATTAGTTTGACCAAGAATATGAATGAGAGCCAAGGCCATTGTTGCTCAATGGTTAGAGCGTCGGCCCTCGCACCAAAGGGTCGAAGGGCTGTGGGTTTGATTTCTGGTCAAGGACATGTACCTGAGTTGCAGATTCAATCCCCACCCCAGTCTGGGTGCATGCAGGAGGCAACTAATTGATGTCTCTCTCACATCAATGTCTCTCTCTCTCTCTCTCTCTCTCTCTCTCTCTCTCTCTCTCTCTCTTCCTCCCTCCCTCCCTCCCTTCTACTTCTCTCTAAAAATTAATGGGGGGAAAAATATCCTCAGGTGAGGATTAACAACAAGAATATGAATGAGAAATTATTTTACAATTTTTTATTACCCTCTCTCTTAATCCAGGGACTTTTAACCTGAGTTCTATGGGTTTATTTCAAGGCATCTGTGATATCCCTAAATTATATACCAATTTTTGCAAGCTTCCCACCTACGTTCACCTTAGAACGAAAGTCTTTAACTTTCGTAAGATTTCGGGGGAGAAAGATCCATAACCCAATTCTATATAAAGCAAATTCATTCTTCACTCTTTCCATAAATGGGCTCCAAAAACTATGGTAGGTTCAGGAAATATAAAGACATTACAAAGATTATTATAAGAAGTCAATTCTCAGCCTGACAGGGGAGATGACTTCTAAGCAAAACCATGCTTTGTGACAGGTGCTCTGCCAGAGTTCTGTACAGGTAAATTGTCCTTTTGCTTTCTTAGTGAATCGAGAGAGAGGAAGAGGAAGGAATGCCATTCAACACACAGCACTCTTTTTTCTCCACCCACTATCTCCAGAGCTGCAACCCCAGTGTCCTTCAGTGATTAAAAGAGACTAGGCTGCTGCAGGGCAACGTCCTGACACACAAATGTTTGCATTGTGATGCATCACAGCTATTATGTGTTGATACAAATATCCCAAGAAATACCTGAGCTTCACTGGACTTTGTCAGTGGGTGGTCAAAGAAACACTGAGTGTCTTTTTTCAGCTTTGCTGAGGATTATGGCTAAATACTTAGGTTAAGGACGCAATGATAAAGTAGTTGAATTGGTCATCCACAACTAAGCCCCAGAATGGAAGGGCTACGTTGAGGTTATTGGATAAACTAGACTGATGTTAGAAATAACATATTCTACCTGAGAAGCATTTGTTTCAGCTGAATCAGGAAATGTGGACTGCTCCAAACAGGGATGAGGCATCAAGGGATCTGCTCACAGGTGTTATAATTGAATTATAAAATATGAGGCTTAGAGAGAATGTTCACTTATTTATTACACCTGCAAAAATCCTACTTGGAGCCTTCAAAGTCTAGTTCAGATAATTGCTTCATCTGTGAATTCATTCTGAACCTTTCCAAGCAATAATAATTGTTCTCTTCTCTAGGTTTTCATAGCATTTTGTCCAAACTATTGGTAGAGCAATCATCACAGTGACTTATATATACTCCATGGTCTCTCTCTAATATATTGTAAACACTTTGCTACACGGGCTTTGAAAAGGTCAAAATAAACATATCCTTGCCTTAAATAACATAATTGCTGATGAGTACATAACTTCAGCACCCAAACAAAAGGAAATAAACCTTCTAAAGCCATTTGTTGAAATTTTATAGGTACATTAGGTACAGAGACTTGACATTAGGTACAGAGATTAATAGACTAAAAGAAGAAACTGGAAAGGTAAGTCAAGGGCAGGAGCGAAAAGACTCAAACATGGTGCTAAGGATCTTGTTCTTTATCCTACAGGCACTGGAGAGCCATTGAAGGTTTTGGAGGAGGGAAATGACCTGCCCAGAGATGTTATTTTTAAGAAAGTAACTGAGGCCCTAACCGGTTTGGTTCAGTGGCTAGAGCGTCAGCCTGCAGACTGAAAGGTCCCAGGTTTGATTCCGGTCAAGGGCATGTACCTTGGTTGCGGGCATATCCCCAGTAGGGGTGTGCAGGAGGCAGCTGATCAATGTTTCTCTCTCATTGATGTTTCCAACTTTCTATCCATCTCCCTTCCTCTCTGTAAAAAAATCAATAAAATATATTTTAAAAAGAAAAGGAAAGAAAGTAACTGAGGCAATTGTGCAGAGAGTAAATTGGCAGCCGAGAGCCTAGAAAAGGGCCCTCAAGAGTAGAGCATGGAAAATATGGAAAGAAGGAGTTGTATATGTAAGATACTGTGGAAGTAGAACCAAAAGAATTCAGAAACTGCTTAAATATTGAGAATGGGGGAGAGAGGAAAATCAGAATATTCAAGAAAAACAGATAGAGGGACACAGGTTTGAAACATCCAATAATAGGTTCTTCATCCTTGAAGTCCCATAGCTTAACCTACAAAAATATCTAATAAAGAAACAAACACCACTAAACACGAAGCAACCATCCAAGAGACTTATACTTTATACATTGTTACCTGGAAAAACCCTAACTAGAAATGATATTAGCCTAGATTTACTTTTTACCAGTAGGAAATCTAAGAAAATATAACTTGCTGAAACTCAGTAAAATAGGAAATCAATAAGAAATGAATCTACATAAGCATGCATTTCCAGTTTTCACTCCAAACAAACCTGAGCATTAACCTGTAGGCCTATAAATATTCACTTTCATACTAACTAAATCTAAAAGAATTTCAAGAATGTTGAAGGCCAACAATTCTTCACAAAAAGCAAAAGGGCTGCTGGAAGAAAAAGCAGCCATGATGCCTTTACAGAGGATCAAATTTTGAACCTTCCATTCACAAAAGACAGGTAATAATAATGGACCTAAGGTTGACTCTCTCAGGCCTGGATCAAAGACCAAAGCATTTTAAAAAACAGTTACAGCCCTGACTGGTTTGGCTCAGTGGAGAGAGCATCGGCCTGCAGACTCAAGGGTCCCAGGTTCGATTCCGGTCAAGGGCGTGTACCTTGGTTGCGGGCACATCCCCAGTGGGGGGTGTGCAGGAGGCAGCTGATCGATGTTTCTCTCTCATCGATGTTTCTAACTCTCTATCCCTCTCCCTTCCTCTCTGTAGAAATCAATAAAATATATTTTAAAAAACAAACAGTTACAGCCCTAACTGGTTTGGCTCAATGGATAGAGCGTCGGCCTGCGTGGATTCAAGGGTCTCAGGTTCAATTACGGTTAAGGGCATGTACCTTGGTTGCGGGCACATACCCAGTAGGGAGTGTGCAGGAGGCAGCTGATCAATGTTTCTCTCTCATTGATGTTTCCAACTTTCTATCCATCTCCCTTCCTCTCTGTAAAAAAAATAAATAAAATATATTTTTTAAAAAACAGGCTGATTAAGCCTGGCCGTTGTGGCTCAGTGGTTGAGGTCGACCCATAAACCAGGGGGTTGTGGTTCGATCCCCTGTCAGGGCACATGACTGGGTTGTGGGCTCAAACCCCAGGAACAAGGCAGCCGATCGATGATTCTCATCATTGATGCTGATGTTTATATCTCTTACCCTCTCCCTTCCTCTCTGAAATCAATGAAAACATATTTTAAAAGACAAACAAAAAAACACAGGCTGATGGAACTCTGAACTCAGCCCTGACCACCCAGTTCTGACTGGAGTCATACAGAACAAGTAGATCATCTTGCCTTTTGTTACTAAATAAGTACCTGGGGGAGTGCAAGCCTATGAAGAGTTGCTTTAGTACAATAGTTCTCAACCTTCCTAACACCGCGACCCTTTAATACAGTTCCTCATGTTGTGGTGACCCCCAACCATAAAATTATTTTTGTTGCTACTTCATAACTGTAATGTTGCTATTGTTCTGAATCCTAATGTAAATATCTGATATGCAGGATGGTCTTAGGCGACCCCTGTGAAAGGGTCGTTCGATCCCCCAAAGGGGTCTCGACCCACAGGTTGAGAACCGCTGCTCTAGTAGGTTTCCCTCCAAATAGAAAAAGAAAAATGTAATCTGGATCACTGCTCATGAGCAGGTCAACCCCAAGCCCTAAATCTGACTTGGTCCTCAGTGTTGGGGGCCATCTTTAGAGTTCACCCAGTGAACTCTAATGTCTTCTAGATAGACCTCGTACTAGTATTCTCTCTACACTATTCACATACTTCAGGGGGTCAAAAGGCACCAAAGGAGCCTATAATATAATCCACATGCTTCAAGGATATATCTGATAGCTAGGTATTTTTCATGGCTGTCACATATACTGATGTGAAGTCTATCAGAAGCTATTGGATGAAGTAGAACCTGAACTGATTTGGAACCAAGAGTCCTAAGTTCTAGTTCAAGGATGTTCATTTTTGGAATGCCCGGCAGGCAGTCATACTTCTGAGCGGTGTGACTTCCCTCCAGGGAGGGGTTTCCGCTTTCTCTCTGGACTTAATCCTGGGTGGAGTGAGGCTGGGCTGCTGGCACCACCTTGCCACAAAGAGAAAAGCGCCTGTGTGGCGTGAAGGGAGCAGAGGAAGCAGTGCCTAGAGATGGAGAGAGTGGAAAACTAGAACCTGAAAAAAAAATCATGTGAGTCTCTGGAGGAAGCCATGCTTGACTTCAATTATTAAAATTGATTATTTTATTTTATTTATTTATTTTTGCTTAAGAGGTTTGGGATTGCGTTTCCTGTCACTGCAAAATGAGAAAGTCTTAATTTGATACAAGCTTCCCAGGTTTATGGAACTTTGTTGGGCCTCTGTCTCCTCTCTGTGAAATAAGTGGGTTAGATTATTTATCAGACTGGCTTTGTGTTTGGCTGCTAGTAACAGACACCAGTGGTTTAGAGGTTTTGTTTTTCTCGTGCGAGAAGTCTAGATTAGGCAATCCAGGACAAGTCCGCAGTGCCATGATGCCAACAGGCACACAGGCTTTCCCGTCTGCCAGCTTTCCAAGTGGCCCTTGTTCTTGTGCTCCCGAGGTGGCTGTCACCTCTAGGCATCCTGGCTGCATTCTAGGCATGAGGAGGCAGGAAGGCTAAAGGGCCAAAGGGACTACTCTGGTCCCTGGAAGACCCACACAGGTGGCTTCTACTTCCATCTCATTGGCCGGGACGGAATCACATGGTCCCTCCAGCTGAGAGGAAGGCTGGGAAATGTGTGGGTGTTGCCAGATGAGTACAGTGATGCACTGAACACAATTGGGGGTCAGTTGGCAAGGAAGAGGGGAAAAACAGATGTTGGGTAGACAATTCCAGTATCTGCCACAAACTCCGTAATAGCAAAGGTAACCTCCCTCTTTGAAGTTCTGTAATCCTAAACTTTTTTTTTCCTATTTTGTTTTACCTAATCCTTTCTTAATGAAAAAGGGCTAAATATTTTGTGGAAAGGGAGAACATTTTTAACATCTCAAATTTTGGAGAAGCAGAGGTGAAATGACAATTGATACATTTGAGATATCAGATAATTTATCCGAAACTCTTTGTATTTATTATCTCTTCCCTGAAACTTTCTTAAACTTGTTCATTCCAATCTTCTGGAAGCCTATTCTTACTCACAACTACTCCGATCGATTTTTAATTGTACTAAGTTACCTGGCTTTTCCTTCTGATTATCCAAGTCCTTCCCGAACTATTTCATATCCTCGTCTTTTATCTCGCCAATGAAATTGTAAACCTGAGAAAAGCAGAACCCAACCCTTAGCACAATGTTGGATTTGGAGTGAGCAACCGATAATGGTTGAGCAAAGAACGAATGAATGATTGAAATCTGAAATTCTATTTCTTTTTTGTCCTCAGAACTCCGTCCTCAATGCATGCTTGTTAACTGTCTGCATCTCAGAATCATTACCAAGGCAATTTGTATCCTAGGAAGCCGGCTTCAGAAAGCCTTTAATTTTCTACCTGTAAATCCTCCCCACCATTGTACATTCAGCTCAGTCTCCTCGGGAGTCAGCACCTGGACAACCTCCCTTCACCTAATTGTTTCATCTAAGCCCTTCCCATTTTAACAGATTAAAGATCTTACCTTCAGGAAATTCTTATGTCTAAATTAAATTCTGTATATGCCATTTCCTCTTTCTTTGCTCTCTACTTTGAAAGAACACAGCAGGTAACATGTTTGCTAATGCTTTGTAAAGGCCTGAGTGGGTTGTCTTTTAAAGTAAAAAAATAAGTTATATGGAGCTTTTATACTGCAAAAGCAACATGTGTTCGTTGTAGAAATTGAAAGTAATAGCTGCAAATAAAGTAAGTTAATAAGAATTATATAAAAACTCATAAACTACCACCTAGAGACCACTTATTGTATTGCCTATGTATATTTGTTTTACATATATAAGAATTGGGTACACTATGTATACTATTATCCTGCAGTCTTTTTTTAAAATATATTTTTCTTGATTTCAGAGAGGAAGGGAGAGGGAGAGAGAAATAGAAACATCACTGATGAGGGAGAATCATTGATTATTTGCCTCCTGCATGCCCCCTACTGGGGATCAAGCCGGCAACCTGGGCATGTGCCCTGACCTAGGAATCAAACTGTGACCTCCTGGTTCGTAGGTCGATGCTCAACCACTGAGCCACACCAGCTGGGCTAGCCTGCATTCTTGATGCAACTGTGAACATCAGTAAATATTTTTAATAACATGTGATGGCAGAGGCATATCTAATCTAATAAAAGAGCAATATGCAAATTAACCATCACTCCGAGACACCCAAACCACTCCCACCAGCCAATCAGAGCGCTGTATGTAAATTAACCCAGTCAAGATGGCAGCCGGCAGCCACAGAGCTAGAGCAAACAGGAGACTTCCATTGCACCAGTGATGGTGTTGAAACTGCCTGCCTAGGCCAGTTGGGCCTCTGCTCTAGGCAACAATGTTTCAATTATAGAAGCCACAGAGCTGAAGCAGGCTTCGTTGCCTGACTAGGCCTCCGCTCAAGGCAACAAAGTTTCAATTATAGAAGATAAATAAACCCTAGAAACCTGATTCCAGCCAACCTCGCTGAGATGTTGGGTCAATGGGAGCTGTGGGCAGCCTGAAAACAGCTCTCAGCCCCTCACCCAGGCTGGCCAGGCACGCCAGCAGGTGGACATCCCCCGAGGGGTCCCAGACTGCAAGAGGGCACAGGCCGGGCTGAGGAATCCCCCCAAGTGCACAAATTTTTGTGTACTGGGCCCCTCGTTTGGTTATATATCTTAATTTATTAACCAATCCCCTACCTTTGGTATTTAGTTTATTTCCTTTTTTGAAAACCTTTGTGAATACCGCTGAAATAAACATCCTTGTAGCTGATCTCTGTTTATAGCTTTTTCTTAATTACTTCCTTTGGATACAGCCCTCCATAAGTTTTCTTTGCAGAGTGGTGAGGAGAAACAATGTTGTAATGGGAGAGAGTGAAGCAAGTCCGTAGTAGCTTTTTACCATTATTTTGGGACCTAGAATGTGTTTGGCTTGCAAGTTTCCAGGACTTACTCAGCATAACATAATGCAATGATTTAAAAATATATTCCCATGGCACGACACCTGGAAATACGAGCTCTCTGCAGGACACTATAGAAATGCTGATAGAGAAACTTAAAAAATCACAAAACATATAACTGCATGTTACATCAGATACTATCCTGTGCAGACAAATATGAGATAGCCATTTAAGAAAAATGCATCAGCCTTAACTGGTTTGGCTCAGTGGATAGAGCATTGGCCTGCGGAATGTAGGGTCCTAGATTTGATTCTGGTCAAGGGCATGTACCTCGGTTGCAGGCTCCCGGCCCTGGTCTGGGGCATGCAGAGGCATCCATGTTTCTCTCTGTCTCTCTCTCTCTCCCTTCCACTCTCTCTTAAAAAAAAAATCAATGGAAAAAAATATCCTTAGGTGAGGAACAAAAAAACAAACTAGCAATCTAAAAATGTTACATAACAGACAAAGTAAAAAGAAAAATGCAATCAGAGAAAAATTTGCAAAATGGGTTTATAACAGTACTTATGTCATTCACAGAATTATGGAAAAAAATGAGCTAAAGTATGAGAAAGTGCTTTGTAAAGTATATTATTGTAACACAAACCTTACCAGTAATTGTTGTAATTGGTGATGTGTGTCATCCCATGCTTCTTTATATACTTTTACAACACGTGTCTCATTGTGTGTGTTTGCTTTTTAATTTATATTTATTGTCGAAAGTATTACGGATGTCCCCTATGTTCCCCCATGGACCCCCTCCTATATCTCACTGTTTGAATTTGCAGTTTCCTATTACTAGCGGGTTTGAACATCTTTTCAGATATTTATTGGCCATTTAAATTCTTCTGTTTGTTCCTTTGCCCATTTTTTTCATTTGAATTGTTTGTCTTTCGTTAGCATTGTTAATATATTCTGGACATAAATCCGTTGTTGGTTACATGGGTTACAACCTAGAGATATGTATTATTATTATTATTATGCCCATTATAAATATGAGAAAATGAGGTTCAAAGGGGTCAGGTACATGCTCAAGGTCACATAAGTAGTAGTTGGATTTGGAAGCAAAGCAAGAAGCCTGTGCTGGAGAGAAATGGGAGGAAGTCCATGTGCCAGGCAGAGTCTGCAGGAAGTACCTATGTCATTCAATCTCATTTAATCATCACATCTACTCTATGAGGTAGGTACTATTACTGTTCCCATTTTACAGATGAGGAAACTGAGGTTTTATTTTCCTATCCTGTTCAAGATTCCCATTCCTTAAGAATATTAATATGCAAAACAGCCCTACCTGGTTTGGCTCAGTGTTTACAACATCAGCCTGTGAAGTGAAAGGTCCCAAGTTTGATTCCGGTCAAGGGCACATGCCCAGGTTGCCGGCTCGATCCTCAGTAGAGGATATGTAGGAGGTAGCCAATCAATGATTTTCTCTTATCATTGATGTTTTTACCTCTCCCTTTCTCTCTGAAATCAATAAAAATATATTAAAGAAAAATAAAATAAAATATGCAAAACAATTGGTATAGTGTCAGTATCAGTACACTATACATGACCATAAATCAAAAAATAAATAAAAACTGTAAGAATAAGATTTTAAAAACCCACTCATATGTATTGTTTTATATCTATTTCTATGTACTATATGTCTATATCTCTCTATATATACACATACATGTGTGTATGTGTGTGTGTGTGTGTGTATATATATATATTTCAGTGAACTAGAAGGGACAATTCCAACCTCATGATAGGAAATGGTGGTTAAATCAGCCTTTTAGCTTTATCTTCAATATTTTTCTCTTTTTTTTTAAATAAACAAGCAAAATAAAGATTGTTAGCAAATATTACAAAATGTTAATGGTTCTTTCTTAGTTAATGGTGAGAACATAAGTGTGGGAATTTTTTTGTTATTGTTTTTTGTACTTTCTTGTATTTTTAAAATTTCTCAAAATGTAAAAGAATTTCTTTTAAAAATGGGAAGGAACCACTACAAAGCAGTCCTAGCGATCATCCTTTTATTCTTTCTTCTGCTTTTCTATAATTTCCAAAGCTTTTCTAATAAGCAAATCTATAATGTAAAGGAAACTACCGAATTGTTTCGTCTTGTTCTAAAGTTTTGTTTTAAGCAAACTTAATCCTAATATCTGGGGGAAGTTACTGTCAGTCTAGAATCTGCATGAGTTATCTTATGCACTTTATATACATTCTTTTTAATATACTCCTTAGTACCGAATATCTACAACTAAATGGGTGATGGAAAAGTCCATATTGTCTCAACACTATTCCCTCACTCAGACAAATGAGTTAAAACCCTCTCATGAGTTTGGAATCATATGGAAATGAGTCATGGACAAATGTCAACGTCTATTGTACCTTTAATTTCTAAGGAATAGGATATAGGTTTGCTTAACTGTGGGCATATTCTGATATCCTGCATTGTGTTTACTCTCAGATATAATGGACACATTCAAAATGAGTAGAAATGAGGTATTTACTGGGATTAGTGAGGGTTCCTCTTACAATCTGTTTTATCACTCGGTGCCTGATATTAGCAGTTGGGTAACAGCAGGTGTGAGTGGGTAAAATGACTCTGCATCACCATCACGTGGGGGCAAGTTAGGAGAATTGTGCGTGGCATGGAAACCTTTTTACTTTTGTAGCGATCTGAGCTTGAGTTTCCAAGTCTAGTGACAGGTTTATTTTAATGTAATTGAATAATTGGAGTTTTCCAGTGTCAGAAACTTTTATCCACTCTATTACTTAGAGGATTAAAGGAGCATTTGATCTCGTGTTTTATGGCACTTTCTCTTCCCAGGAACCCAAAGAGGGAACAAGTGGGAACGCAGGACCCTGGATATTACCTGTTCCCGCTGCGTCTGACCGAGTACAGTATACGCCAAGTGACGGCCAAGAGTTGTAAGTCTGCCTCTCACCTCCATTGTCGCAGAATAACTGGGTTTTAGAGCTGGGGGAGGAAACCTTAGTAGTCACTGAATCCCTCTAATTTTCCAGGAGGAAGAAAAAAAAAATCAGGGCATGATTTAGGCAGGAACTAATGAAATTAGACGTATGCATTCACTATGACCCAGCGATTCTACTTTTGAGAGCTACCAAGGAGAAGCCTACAGGGACCCTCCAATATGTTCATTGCAGCACTGTTTGTATCAGAAAATAAAAATAAAAATAAAGGAAGTATAAAAGGAAAGAAGGAAGGAACAAACACAATGTCCATCAGTAGGAGAATGGCCAATGAAACATAAAATATTCAGAGTGTAAAGCATGAATAAGCAAATGAATAGATGTCAAAAACAGAATGAATCTAAGAATCAAACTGCAGAAACCTGTGAAAAAATACTATATTTAAGTAAAAGCTCACACAATACTATTTTTACATGGGTACAATATATGCAATATATGTGAAATGCTACTGAATATAAAAACCTCCTAAATTTTAGAATAAAATACCAAGACTTATGCTGTCCAATACAGTAGCGACTAGCCACTGTGGCTATTAAAATTAAAATTAAATTATATAGCACTAGTCACATTTCAAGTGTTCAGTCGCCACATATGAACTGCATAGATACATAACATTTCCATTATTACAGAAAGTTCTATTGGACAGTGTTGGTCTAAAAAAATACCTGCCAAATTCATAAGCTCACGTAGCTGGGTAATAGCAAAACCAAAACTGGTGTCAGGAGACACTACTGAAGTGTTCTTGGCACCAGGACCCATTTGAGTTATTCGTGGATGGATGGATGGAAGGATTCATTCATTCACTTATTTATAATCGTTTATTGACTAAATATAGAGCCCTGGGCTCAGCGCTTGGAAAACAAAGTTCAATCTGATGTCAACACAGCCTAGAGGACAAACTAGGTAAGTGTCAGTCATCAACATGTATGACTTTGCTGTGGCAAACTCTATGTGAGGGAGGCCGAGAACCAGTGGCAAACAAAACAAAGTCTCTGTCCTCACAGAACTTGCATTCTACAGCAGGGTTCCTCTCTCAACATAAACATTTTGGTGGGTGACTGTCCTGTGGATGTTTTGTGGTATTTAGAGAACTCTACTCACTAAATACCACTAGTACCCACTCCCCAGAGTGACGAAAATGTCTTCAGACATTGCCAGGTGTCCCCTGGGGCACAAAATTACTCCCATTGAGAACTATAGGAAAAGAAAAACATTCATCATTTTTCAACATGTTATTTAAACAATGATAAGTGTGTGGCTGCTGTGATGGCGTTGTATGGGATGGTTTACAAGTATTTACCAGCGGCTTGACCTAATCTTTAAGAGGCAGCTGAGGAATGCTCCCTTGAGGATGTGATGATACTGTCACTGTCGGCTCTTTTAGCCAAATGTGGAAAGAAGTTGCCTGCAGGGACACAATTCTGAATAAATGAGTCCATGACACTGGTGTGAGGAAGTCAGATGTGAAAGTATGGAGATATTAGGCTTGTCTGGGAGAGTAATGTAGGCTGGATTTTGATGCATAAAGTAGTATCCAGTTCAGATCAACTAAGCACAACTTGGAGGTTGTCATGAATGTAACTCTAAACCAGCTAGTAAAAAACAAAGACCTGCTACAGCTCTTCTCCTCCTCACCAGACATCTGGAGGTCACAAATAATAAACCAAAATAGAATCAGGAACTTGCTATGTTTCTCTTTCCTCTACGAATTTGGACAAATTCTCCACTAGGCTCCGCTTCAAGTCTTTACCACAAAAACAAATACTAATAGAAAAAAGAAAGACCTTTTATATCACCAAATACACCCATTCCTAGTGGCTACAAGAGTAGCAAGTCCCCAGTTGGAAGATGTGATCATATCTTTGTTCCTTTCCCTAACTAGGCGAAAGGGACTCCTTGGATCGAAGGCATGTTTTAATATTTTAAGAATTATGTTTTAAAATGTGCATCCTATTTTAACTTCCTCATTTTTCTCCCCTGAAAAGCAG
Organism: Murina feae; assembly: GCA_004026665.1. Taxonomy (NCBI): domain Eukaryota; kingdom Metazoa; phylum Chordata; class Mammalia; order Chiroptera; family Vespertilionidae; genus Murina; species Murina feae. The sequence continues at coordinate 24,727 of PVJC01011839.1, read as the reverse complement.
TGGTTCTGGACTGTGAGAGAAGGAGCTCAGCAATCTCTTGCCCTACTCCTTTATTTTATAGGTGAGGAGACTAAGGCCCAGAGAAAAGCATCTGGCTCAAAGCTGCAGTTATTCATGGTAGAGTCATTCTCAATCCTCTTCAATTTCTCTTTCCCCTACAATTGGGAACATTTTATATGTTTTTTTTCTTTTGTTGTTCCCATATATAGGGGGACACTATATATATAATACATATAAGATAAGATATTATATAATCCATAAAGTTATATATATATGTTCCAAAAGTGATACATCTAAATATAATGTGGGGGTGAGATCCTGGTACAGAAAAAAGGACATTAGTGGGAAAACAATGAAGTCCAAATCATGGTAGACATATACCAATACTGGCTTCTTAGTTTTGACAAACATTCCATGGTTATGTAAGATATTAACCGTGGGGGAAAGTGAGTAAGGAGCACAAGGAATCTCTGTACTATTTTTGCATGTCTTCTGTAAATCTTAAATAATTCCCCAATAATATTTTTTTAATGCAGTAAAGGTTCAAAAAAAGTTCAAACAAAACAGAAGTGTTTAAAGAAACAACAGCAAAAAAATCAGGCCTTGTGATTCTGCCTCTAAATTTTAACCACTCTTCATACTTCACCGTGTCTCTTTCCAAACATTGTCTTTCATGTTTATGCAAACATACACATAGAGTTTTCGGTATTCTATCTCACTCAACCCTTCAAACAATCATATGACATTGGCATTACAATCGAATGAGCAAAGAGGCTCAGAGAGATTACGTCATTGGCTGGAGTCACAGCTAGGAAATGTCTGGGACTATATTCACAGTTGACTCTACCTAACTCCAAACTCCATGCTGTTCCAAGGATCCACACGGTTGTGCCCTGCACAAGGATGCTCAGCTCAGGGAGTGAATGGGGATCCAGTCTATGCTCCCCAAGTCACACGCTCTGGCAAGGGCTCCATCTGCCTGCAGGCGGGGGCCTCTGTCGCTTGGCACAAATGCTCCATGAGGACTAAAAGCAGCCCTCCTCTTTCCCTCTCTCTTACGCCAAGAGAATGACAACACTAGCCATGACTATGATTGTTGTAGAAAACAGTGAGTGTGATTTTGGATGTGTTTCTCGTTGCCAGTGGTGAAGGGCAGGAAGAGGGGTGTACTCGGCAAACATCAGGAAACACGGGGACGTGGAATTTCATATGTTATAGCAAGCCCGTATTCTGCAGCTGGCAAGCACATATCTTGGGTCCCTCTGATGTTATCCCGTCCCAGAGGATGCAAAACACAAAGTATGTTCAGCTATCATCCCCAAAGCAATGTGCTCCACTTGCCAGGAATGGAATTTTTACACAAGGAAGGTCAAAGTGAAATTTCTGGGAGGGATCTCCATGAATTACAAAGCCAGTCACCATACTCAGGGGCTCTGAATAGGAGGAAATCGGAATAACAATATGCTGAGTTGTTCAACACCAGCGCCTGTGGGCAGTTCAGGATCCTGAGCCCTGTGTGACCTCCCAGAGGGGAAAAAATCACCTTTGGTTACATTCGCAGAGCTGCATTCTGAATAAGTCACTGGCAAAACAAAACATAAGTGTTGCCTCTTAGAAAGGAGGAAAGGACACAGAGCCAAGGGCATCCGTTAGCACTTTTACCTGCTCTCACGAAATCCTCACGTCTCTCCCTATTTTACAGGCGAGGAAACTGAGGCTCAACGAAGGGGAGGTGACCTGCCTAAATGTCCCGTAAACAAAGCGTGTGAGGAAGGAGTCTAACCCAGGTGCACTGACTCAAAAGTGAGCGTCTGTCAAAATGTTTCAAGTAACTGCAAACAAACTCCATTTTTTAAATTCCCAAAACTTAAAAAATAAATAAATAAATCGCTTCTACAGCATATGCTACCCCCACACTGTGGTTTATATTCAGAGACCAGATGGCAACATAAAAACCAGCCGTCTTTTCCAGCGCTCACACGAGGTCTGGGCCCACTGCTCCTGCACCAAGGGGGCAGATTCCACATCGCAAGCCTGCTCCAATGCGTCTGCCCTGCACCCGACTTTCTCTGAGGTTTGCCCTGTTCTATTGTGATACCAACTGACATTACATTTACGAAGGTTTCGCAACATTTTATTATGAAAACTTTCAACCACATAGACAACTTGAAAGAATTTCAGAGGGACACTCCTACACCTACCACCTAGATTCTACCGTTAACATTTCACGCCACTTTCAGCTGTTTTTAATGGGTGCTAAGAACTTGGCAGTGCATTAACCCATTGAAAACGCTTTAAACCACTCCCCGTTAATGGAAGAGGAAATTGAAGCTCAGAGTTGGACCGACAAGTGTGTCCACAAAGCCATTACTCGAGTTATATTCACAAAGATGGAGGTTCCTTTGAGTGGACTGTAACGAATTTTATTAGTTCGGTTAATGTTGGGGATTTGTTTTCTGAATTAGGGAAGTTGTCGTTTCCAGGTGTAAAATCCAGCAAAGAGGCTACGTGTTTAGCAGGAAAGGGTTTGTTCTTTGGGATTCCATAGATGGAGTATCAATTTTATTTTTATTTTTATTTTTAGAAAAACAAACTATATTTTAATTCTAAAAAAAGAGAAAGAAGTGTACAGCAGGGATATATACACAAAGATGTTCACTGCAGTGTTATTTAAAACGAGAAAAATTGGAAACACTCTAAATCCCCCAAATTAGAAAAACAGTTGTTTGTGGCATATAAGACCATATGCTGAAAAGATGGCGTACGATACAAATGTTAAAAATTATCTTTCCTTTGGTTCATAGAAATATTTGTGAATCCCTGCTGACATGTGTGCCCAATCCAAATGTAGAGTGATAACTCAAGGATGTAAATGCTAAGATTGCATGTCATTCTCTTTCGCATAGGAAAATAACAGACTGAATATCAGAAGTGGAAAGGCATAGAATGCCAGAAAACAGGGACCCGTAGAGCACTGCCATCTGGGACATATATTGGGTGCATTTAGCTTAGTCTTGAAAAGCTTAATATAACATATAACCAAAACAGCACAGTCTCCTTCATTGTGTACACATTTTTAGAATGCTTCTTAGATGCATATACTGGAGGCTCGCTAGTAGAGAGAAAACCTATCTTTGTGAGGATCCTAGTCTATATAGAAAGTAATTGTCGCCCTAACTGGTTTGGCTCAGTAGAGCGTCGGCCTGCGGACTGAGGGGTTCCGGGTTCGATTCCGGTCAAGGGCATGTACCTTGGTTGCGGGCGAATCCCCAGTGGGGGGTGTGCAGGAGGCAGCTGATCGATATTTCTAACTCTCTATCACTCTCCCTTCCTCTCTGTGAAAAATCAATACAATACATTTTAAAAATTGTTTTTAAAAAAAGAAAGAAAGCAATTGTCATACCTTGTCTTGAGTTCCAACAAATGACTCCTCCATCTGATCATACTTGGAGCAGTGGTTCTCAGCCAGGGGTGATATTCCCCCACCCGACATTTGGCAATATCTGCAGACACTTTTGGTTGTCACAACTGGAAGGGGGATGGGGGGTTCGCATCTAGTCGGCGGAGGTCAGGGATGCTGCATAGAACAGCATGCTATCTAGCCCAAATGCCAACAGTGCTGAGGATGAGAAACTCTACTTAGATTCACAGGACTCTTTCTTAGAAGTTAAAATGAAGGAGAAACCTGGGGGGCCGGGGGGAGGTGTCCCACAAGAAGAGGGCAGCCTGGAGGCATGTATATGCAAGGGAAAGAGGATGTACCTGGGTAATTATGGAGGTTGTTAGTCAAACCCCTGGGTAGAGACAACCTCAATTTACTGAGAATCCTGCTCCAAAAGCTCATTTGTAAATTGCTTCTTTGGCTTGTCTTAGCTCCCCTGCCTGCCTCCTTGCAGAAGGAGACCATATGGTGACTACGAAAGGCTCTGGAGATGAAATCAGAAGATCTGGGTGGAATCCCAACTTTGCAATCATGAAAATCACTTCGCCTTCCTGGGCCCAGGTTTCCACTTTTGAGAGATGGGGATGGAAATGCACTCCCTCCCGCGGCTGAGACAGGAGCAGGTGTTGGAACACGCCTGGCTCTCCGGAGAGGCTCAAAGGTGACATTGGCTTTACTGATGCTGCTGGTTCACCATGTATCACTAAGTGGAAAGAGGGCTTATAAAACAGAACATAGTGTATGTGTCCAATGTCTGTGCGCTCTGACTATCCGCCGAGAAAACAGCCTAGAAGTAATTATCTTAAATGGCTAAGACAAATTGTCCCTGAGTAAGGAAAAACCAAACCAAACAGAAACAAATAGATCGCCTTTGGAATTAGAGAGCAAATACACGTTATTTAAACTCTTACAAGTTATTTTTCAAAGGATATTTTATGATGTGAGGGAATACTTTGAAGATGCAACTGAAGCAAGGACTAAAGCAAGATAGAAATCGTAGAGCTGTGCCGCCCAATAGAGCAGCCACCAGCCAGCCCCATTTGGCGGTTGAATACTTGACATGTGGCTAGTCTGAATGAAGACGAACGATAGTACAGAAAAAATAAAATTCAAAGCCTGAAAAGATAAAATATTTCATTGATACTTTTTTTACATTGCTATATGATGAAATGACAGTATTTTGGATCTATTGGGTTAAATGAAAAGTATACTAAGATCAATTTTACCCGTTTTCATTTTGCTTTCATGAGACTCCCAAATGTTTTAAAGGACCTATGTGGCTCACATTTGTGGTTCACATATTTTGTTTGAGTAGTGCTGATACAAATATTATAAACCTGACCGAGTAATTAAAAGAAAGAAACAGAGAGAGAGAGAGAGAGAGAGAGAGAGAGAGAGAGAAACAGAATGGAAAAACCCCAAACTCATCACCATGAGTAAATCTAAATGATGGAATTATGAGCAATTTTTTTTGAGCTTCTGTACATTATTCTGTGCTTTCCAAATGTTCTGTGGTATATAACTATCCCTGTGATCGTCTGGTAAAGGGCAAAATGAGTCTAGAATCTGTCCTGTATTCCAGGGCAAAAAAACACACACTTCTTTTTTTAAATTATGACATCATATGGGGACTGTTATTTTGTGGACTGAAAGAATGACTGTAGCTCGGTGACCTTTCCTTCGGTCATGGGTGGGAAGGGGAAGGTCTGACATTCTGCTCGCATCTTCCACGGGCCTTCCCCGCAAGAGGGAAATGGCTTGAGGAGTAGCTCCATGGATGCTCAGAACATCTCTGGGCAAGGAAATGAGTCACCCAGTGAATCAGCCCCGCCGCCCTGCTTTCATTCTTGGTATTGTCCCACCTCACTGCTCCTCTGTCTGTCACCCTTTCCCCACGAACCACATGTGCAATCATAAGATGGCCCAGATTTGGCTGAGACACGCTACTGGGTGTTGAGCAACTAAGGCGCCTCAGTCATGGTCACCACATGGTCTCCATCCACCATCATGGCTACCTATTCAACACAGGAGTTATTAGTATTCCTACTTCAAAAATGAGGAAACTAGCCCTAACTGGTTTGGCTCAGTGGATAGAGCATCAGCTGGCGGACTCAAGGGTCTCAGGTTCGATTCCGGTCAAAGGCATGTACCTTGGTTGCAGGCACATCCCTAGTAGGGAGTATGCAGAAAGCAACTGATCAATGTTTCTCTCTCATTGATGTTTCTAACTCTCTATCCCTCTCCTTTCCTCTCTGTAAATAATCAATAAAATATATTTTTAAAAAATGAGGAAACTGAATCACAGAGAATTTTGATACCTGCTCAAGGGCTCACAGCTGGGAAGAGGTTGGGGTGAGATTCAAGTTCACGTCTGACATCATAGACTGAACTCCCCAACACGGCAGGACCCCAACACTCTGTCTTTCCTAGGGTTCTCACCTCGCGCTACCCCCACAACAAGACCACGAAGTGATTCATCTTGCGTCTTTCCGTTGCTCTGTATTTCAGGTGCCCCGCCTGAAATGGTCCAGGCACCTGAAATGGTGGTGGTCTGCTTTCCTTCTTCCAAAAGATGTCTGGGGAAAAGTCTAAGAGTCTGATAACAGACTTTTACACTTTATAATTCTCCTTCAGGGAGCAGCTGTGGCTAAAGTCCTGCTCCAGTTGTGGGGTGAAAGACTAACAGGAATTTCTGCCATCGGGAGGGATGTCTGCAGGAGAAAGAGGGTGAACAGGAGCCCTTCTCCTTGAGGAGCCAACTCCTCCTTCAGTCTATTAGCAGGGTGGGTGGGGCCCAGTCCTGGTAAGCAGATGCTCATGTGATGTGGCTGCCACAGAATGCCACCCCCTCACAGATTCCACCAGTCAAGAGTCATGTCTGGAGATCAAGCATTTCCCTTTCTTTTAAATCCTTTGCATTTATTTTTTGGTAATTTAATGTTTTATAGGTTATACATTCACATGGTTCAAAAATTATACACATTATATATAAATGCATATAAAATGATACACATTATATCGCCTTTAACCATGTGAACTTATTGCACACACATGCACTCACACACACGCACTCACAACTCACACACACTCACTCACACCCACACTCACATACACATGCGCGCACACACTCACATACACTCACACACACATGCACATGCTCACACTCACACACGCACTCACACACGCACACACTCATACATGCACTCACAAACACGCACTCACACATTATACTGAAATGTCTTTCTCCTACCTGGTCCCCCAACTGCCCAGTTCCTACCCCACCCCCACAGTCACTGCTCTTACTAGTTTCTTGTGTATCTTTTCAGAGTTTCTCTATACACACACACATAAATACAGATACACGTGCACATATACCACCACCCTTCTGTTTCTACAAAAGTTGCAGGCTCTTTTTACAAAAATAAAAATGCTGGAGAGAACACTTGTTAGTGAAAAGGAGTCTATAGCTATTTTCTTCCTAAGGGCACTAAGGCCTTTTTCCTTTGTTTTCTCATTTAAAAAATAATAATTATTGTTGCCCTAACCGGCTTGGCTCAGTGGATAGAGCGTCGGCCTGTGGACTCAAGGGTCCCAGGTTCAATTCCAGTCAAGGGCATGTACCTTGGTTGCGGGCACATCCCCAGTAGGAGGTGTGCAGGAGGCAGCTGATTGATGTTTCTCTCTCATTGATGTTTCTGATTCTCTATCCCTCTCCCTTCCTCTCTGTAACAATCAATAAAATATCCTACATAATAAAAGGACAATATGCAAATGGACCCTAACAGGAGAACAACTGGGAATGACTGGTCCCTATGAGACACACTGGCCACCAGGGGGCAGACGCTCAAAGCAGGAGCTGCCTGCCTGGTGGTCAGTGCGCTCCCACAGGGGGAGCTCTGCTCAGCCACAAGCCAGGCTGCCAGCCGCCAGCACAGTAGTGGAGGCGGGAGCCTCTCCCACCTCCTCAGCAGAGCTAAGGATGTCCGACTGCAGCTTAGGCCTGCTCCCTGCTGGCAAGTGGACATCCCCCAAGGGTCCTGGGCTGTCAGAGGGATGTCTGGCTGCCAGCTTAGGCCCGGTCTCCCGGGGAGCAGGCCTAAGCCAGCAGGTGGACATCTCCTGAGGGGTCCCAGAGTGTGAGAGGGCACGGGCCGGGCTGAGGGACACCCCTGCACTGACCGAGTGCACAAATTTTTGTGCACCAGGCCTCTAGTATTTAAATAATAATTATTATTATTATTGTTGAAAGTATTGCATATGTTCCCTCCCCTACCCCCCATTGTGTTTTCACATTTTAAAGTCAGTTTTAACGAGGCATAACATACGCATACAGGAAAACTTACCCTTTTTAGTGGACAGTTCTGCAAGTTTTGGCAAATACATACAGTCAACATACAGAACGGTTCTATTCATCTCCCCCAAAATTCTTTGCCCCCTAATCACCTACTACCCCCTAGTTATCCCAACTCCACTTCCATCTTCAGCTGCCAGCAACCACCTCAACGTTCTCTGTCCTTGTAGTATTGCCTTTTCCAGAATCCCACCTATATAGAATCAGCAATAAAGTAATCCTCTGTGTCTGCCTTCTTTCACTTAGCAGAAGGCATTGGCAACGCATCCCTGTTACTGTGTGCATGTTGTGTGTCTCCGTAGTTTATTCCTCATCGTGGGTGAGTTGTATTCCATTGTACACACCACTTATCTGTTTATTCATGTGTAGTTGAAGGACATTCGAGGTTGTTTGCAGTTTGGGCACATTGCAATGAGGACTGCTTTCAACATTTGCATACAGATGTTTGCGTGAACTACACAGCAGTGGGATTGCTGGGTCACATGGAGAGCGTGTAGCATCTCAGTTTTAATCCTTACAATAGCCCCGTGCCCTGGTCTTGTCAGCCTTATTCTCAGAAGGGAAATCTGAGGGCCAGAGAGGTTTAGTAGCCTGTCTCCCATTATCACCCATCAGATAAGTGGCAGAGCTGGGATTTGAACTCGGATCTGACAAGGGGGAAAAAAACCAAACCTCCTCTCGTAGCCACAATGTAATTCTGTCTTTCTGCCGCTCTGTTAAAATGGGTCAGAGACACCTAAGTGTAAGGGCTAATGATATTAATAAAGCACAAACCTCACTTTCTTTCTAATTTTGGCTCCCTTTCAAGAATTCAGACTTCTGGTTGAGAGGAAATCCCAGTGAGGCCCCCTCTAGGCTGGTAGTACGCTCTATTGCCTCGAGAATACCAGCTTTCCCAGAGGGAATGATTCCTCATGTTGGTGAGTGGGTATGGAATGTGCTCTTAAAGTTTATAGTTCACTTAACATGCATCATCTCATCAGAGAAGGATTTCACAAGGGGTGGACCTGGCTCTCCCTGCAACCCACCCACAGAGCCACCAACACCTGCTGAGCATCGTGCAGACGGAGGCTATTTGTGACCCTTATTATTTCATTCTATTCTGAGCCGCGTGCCCCTCCCTTTTTGCAATGACAACCTGCCAATTTCAAATGCCCTCCTGGCACGCCTGGGTTGGCAGGGTGGTGGCCTGGAAAGGGCACGGGCCTGGGACGCCAGTCCTTCCCTCAGGAGTTTGCTGGGCATTGGGAAGACTATATGAGTGCCCAGCGTGGGGTCTGGCATCCAGGAGGCAGTCAGAAAATACTGGCCCCCTTTCTTTTCCCTGACAGAGACAGGTACCAAGCCCGGAAACAGGTTAGCGCCAACCACCCATGTGTTGTGCACTTCAAGCACACAACTCCCACTTTGCACCTCCAGTTTCCATGTTCAGAAACGTGGACCAGGTCCAAGTTCACTATATGGAATCTATAATAATAAAAGTGTAATATGCTAATTAGACCCAATGTCCTTCTGGTCGAAACCCAGGTCCTGGGTGCCAGAGGGAAGCCAGTGCTGGCAACAGGGGGAAGGCAGGCCTACTCTTGCACGAATTTCGTGCACTGAATCTCTGGTGTAACTGTAAAGGTAGCCGTCCTTTCAGCCTCAAGAAGAGGGATTAAGGGGAAAACTCCTTAATCTCCTGGCTGCCCAGAGGGCCCTGTCCTCTCCAAGAAGAGATGAGATTTTACTGCCATGGAGAAGCTGTTGGAAGCAGCAGGGAGAGGCCTGAAACTCATAGATCATGTAAAGCCAGACCCACATGAGCTGAGGGAATCACTGGGTCATGGAATCAACAGATTCTCTGTCTCCCATTCATTATAGGAGCTTGTGAGTCTCTGTAAAGTGCTAACAACCACGGTGTGTGCCTCCTTGGGTTGTGGGGATGGGAATCTGGAGGACAAACGTACCTTGCTGGGTTGGACTGGGGTGTAACAAGACCACGTGTGTGAGCCAGAGGTCTCACGTGAGTTCCATTTGACTTACACCTAGGGAGACTCACTCGTCCACATCCCAGGAACCTTTCATTCTAGGCAAAATGGACTGTTGGTCACACTCCCTTCACACCCTAAATGAAACTTGTAGCCCATGTTCAAAATTTAGAAGTTCACCTTAAACGTTCCAAATGTCCAGAACCTCTTAAGAACTATAGGATCTGGCAACTCTGTGCCCACATCTGCACATGAAACAATGGGCTGGGGCTGAGGGATAGCAGCAGCTTTTACATCAGCGGTTCTCAACCTGTGGGTCGCGACCCCTTTGGCGGTCGAACGACCCTGTCACAGGGGTCGCCTAAGGCCATCCTGCATATCAGATATTTACATTACGATTCATAACAGCAGCAACATGACAGCTATGAAGTAGCAACGAAAATAATTTTATGGTTGGGTCACAACACGAGGAACTGTGTTTAAAGGGCCAGAAGGTTGAGAACCACTGTTTTTAGATGGATCAACACTTTGCCGCAGTCTCTACTACTCCCTCTTGCATTACACCCATCCATCCATTTCACTTATTATTACCTGCCTGACCCTGTACATTGAAGCTTACAGCCCTTGGTGTAAATTTACTCTAGTCTCTGAAGAACTTAAAAACTTAAGAGATAAAACTTTAAAAAACTTACCCATAGGTTGCCTCTTTTCAAATGGTGCAAGATAGGCATACTTTAGTGGCACAAAGCACCATCAAGTTTCTCTCTTGTGTTTTATTGTTATTTAACAAAAAAACACAACACAAAATAATGTGTTATAAGAATCTAATTGGTTTACCATAAAATTTTAAGTATTGCCATTTTCTAATGTAAAAGAAAATGCAAACTCAGATGTTTTCCTCCTGAATTGACCCTCAAGCACAAACTCTACTTGCAAGTAACAAGTATAATCTAAAGCAGTTTGAGAAGGAAGAGAGCATGAGAGATGGAGAAGAGGAGAGGAGGAGAGGAGGAGAGAGATACCGATTTAGTGTCTTCCATAACCAAACTGCAGAAGAGTGGGAGTGCATGTCTGGTCCAGGGCTGATGGGGCTCAGAGACTGAGTCTCTGCCCCAGTTAGGACTCTGTTCCGGTTTATCTCTGCAAATTAGCTTCATCCTCTCAGGCCAGCTTCTGCACATGGCGGATGAAAGCAGCAAAGGTAGCTCTGGGCTCTCATTTTTACTAGCTGAATCCCCAAGGGGGGGAAAGGGATGGGCAGTGAGCGGCGATGATATTCTCTTTCCCACCAGTTGGAAGATCCAGTTAGAAAAACCTAGGGGAGAATCCTGATGGGGTTGGCTTAGTTTTAATGGCTGTTTCTGGACTCATCGGGGGCCTGCTCCTAGAAGAAGGAATGGGTGTTAGGCAAACCCCAATCACAGCTGCCCACAGGTCGCTTTCGGTGGGTTTACAGGTTGGGAAGTTCTTGTCTGCAGTCTAGTTTTCTGGTACCAGTTCTAGTAACCATTGATTGCTTCCCAAGTGCCTTGCTTACTGAGTTTGAATGGCCTTGCACATGTTCTCTCGTTGGATCTTATCATCCACCCTCTCAGGGAACTTACTTTCCCTGTTTTACAAATGAGGGAACAAGAGGCCCAAAGCAGTGAAGCAACTGGCCCGAGGGGTAGACCTGGGCTGTGACCCCAGGGGATCTGGCCGGAAAGCATGTCCCAGTCGCATCCCAGCTGCCCGCCTGGAGGAAGCTCCGCAGAGTAGTCCCCCCAACTGCCATCAGTGAATTCTCTTCCTGCAGCTTCAGTTACCCGTGGCCAACCGCGATCCGAAAATGTTAAATGGAAAACTCCAGAAAGAAACAATTTATAAGCTTTAAACCGTGCGCTACTCTAAGTAGCTCCATGAAATCTCGCGCTGACTTGCTCCATTTGGCCCAGGGTGTGAATCGTCCCTTTATCCAGTGTCTCACCCGCTAGTCATTCACTAGTAGTAGCCATCCTGGTTCTCAGATGGACTCTGGTATCTTGGGGCTTGTGCTCAAGTAACCCTCATTTCCTTCAGTGATGGCCCTAAAGCACAAGGCTAGTGATGCTGGCGATTTGGATATGCTAAAGAGAATCTGAAAAGCATAAGCATGTAGAGGCAAAAACATAGTACATACAGGGTGTGGAACTCATCTGTGGTTTCAGGCATCCACTGGGGGGTCTTGGAATGTATCTCCTGTGGAGAAGGGAGGACTGTTTTCTGTACTGGAATATAAAAGATTTGTCACAGCTGGCCAGCATGGCTCAGTGGTTGCACATCGACCTATGGACCAGGAAGTAACGGTTGGATTCCCAGTCAGGGCACATACCTAGGGTTGCAGGCTCGATCCCCAGTGGGGGGCATGCAGGAGGCAGCCAGAGGATCATTGATGTTTCTCTCTCTCTCTTTCTCTCCCTCTGCTCTGAAATCTATATTTTAAAAAATTAAATAAATAAGAAGATTTGTCACAAACACCTGTGTGCTGGCCATGTTCTCTGGTGTGACTGCTAACGGTGTGGCCTCCCTCCACCGGTGCAGATGAAGGACTGGGTGAAAGGTCCCCGGATTCCTGCCATGCTTGCTGCCTGTGCCCGGGAAGCCGACTTTGATCTGCCGCTGAGACACCCGGCTCAGAGCTCGCTATCTGTCCATCTCTCCCACAGCCAGGCAGCTTGGCCCGACCCTCCTTCGGCTGCATTTTTGTTTCTCAACAAGTCTGCATCCAGTGACCCGAGGCCTGCATCAGGAGGCAGGAAAATCATATTTTGATTCTTGCTGTTGTTGTTGTTCTGTGTTCCTGGCTCTGTTCCTAACAGAATACAAATAGCAATATGTGTGTGGCTTGTCCGGGTTTTAGGGAAATCCAATTCAGTCCAACGCACGTCTGGTGAATTTCTACTCTGAGCCTGACCGCAAGGTCAGGATTATAGTAATGAATAAGAAGCAGACTCTGCCCCAAAAATATTTAGGCTGCATATTTGCTTTATCCTTATCTCTAAACTGCTCCATTCCGGATCAGGCAAAAGCCTTCTTGAAAGTCTAAGTTGTTTCGGTTTCTCAGCGTTTCCAGTTCCTGCTATGGGCCAGCCAAGTTGCTTTTAAATGCTTTCATCCATAGGTGGGATGTCTCCGCCCCGCCACCCCTCTCTACCTTTTCCCTCTTCATCCCTCCCTCCTCCCCACCAGGACTAAATCAGACCTTTAAATCAAACCTTGCTTATGCCAACTGCCTTCTTCCTGCACTACTCTCACCGGATATATTCCCTGCGCTGTCACCCTGTAGGAATTAGGCTTGTCCATTAATGCCTCGGGGTTTGTACTCCTTCTTTTGAATTCTTCGCAGTTCTTGGTAGGCTTACGCAGCCAGGTGTTTGGGGAATTTTTTTAAAATATGTTTTTATTGATTTCTGAGAGGAAGGGAGAGGAAGAGAGAGAATCATCAGTGAGGAGAGAGAGTCATTGATCGGTTGCCTTTTGTGCGCCCCACACTGTGGATTGAGCCTGAAACCTGGGCATGTGACCTGACCAGGAATTGAACCACCTGGTTCATAGTTTGATGCTCAACCACTGAACCACACTGGCTGGGCGCAGCCAGGTCGTAATACATGATTTGTCTCCCAACAATTGCTGATTGGCTCTGGATGGCCTTCTGACCCTGGGGTAGTCATTCTAAGACTGAGCTGGTATTCTAAGACTGTCTCCTGATATTCTGGCCTGAAAGCTCAGGGAGTGAATGAGGACGGCTAGTCCTGGAGGGAGCGGGAGGGTATTGTGGTGTGAAGGTGTCAAGATTGCACCAAGTAAAATCCTAGCAAGAGAGGGAGGCAGGAGCACAGAGCATACGTGGAGAAAGGGGCAGAGGTGAGAGACCATCCATGAGGCCTTGCTGGGGAAGAGGTAGGGAAGGGACCAGCTCCACTGACCAAGTTAAGCCTCTTCATGTCTCTTTTGAACTCTGCTTGCTAGCCTTGGATGTCTGGCATGCCCTTCACTAGACTCTCAATTAATAGGAGCAAGTATGACATGGCCTCGGTTTCTCACAAGCAAACAAACCATGACTGCAGCATCAAAACATTCCATCCCGCCCTGGCCGGTTAGGCTCACTGGATAGAGCGTCGGCCTGTGGACTCAAGGGTCCCAGATTCGATTCCGGTCAAGGGCATGTACCTTGGTTGCAGACACATCCCCGGTTAGGAGGTGTGCAGGAGGCAGCTGATCGATGTTTCTCTCTCATCGATGTTTCTAACTCTCTATCCCTCTCCCTTCCATTCTGTAAAAAATCAATAAAATATATTAAAACAACAACAACGCATTTCATCCCTACCATCATAATGACGGTTACAATGAGGTGCAGATAGCCTGCCTGTCTCCAGCAGATGGTGATGCCTTTCATTCATTTCTGTATCTCCACCCCTTTCCCTCACCTCTGCGCCTCAGTAAAAGCCAGACGGAGGGAGGAAGGAAGGTTCATCTCTCAAGTTCTCTGCCTGGCTTTCCAGACTTTCCCCATCCGGCTCCATATCTAACCTCATTCCCCACTACTCTTCACTACACACCCTTCGCTGTGGTTAAACCAGTCTCACCAAGACATCCGACTCATTCCCCCGGGCCTTTCCTCATGCTGGAATGCCCTCCTCCCTCATCTTCACCTATTTATCCTTCTAATGTCGGCCCCCTCCTCCTTCATTCATTCCTCAAATATTTACTGAATGCCCACTCTGTGCCAGGCATTATGCAAAGTGCCAGGCTGCCGCACAGAACAAAACAGATAGGCTTTCTGTGGCCTGTGCTTATTGTCCTAGGGACTTTCTCCAGGAAACCTCCTTCAAGAATCCCCCTCCACCCCACACACACACACTCACACTCACCTCTCTCCTCTCTCCCCTCCTGTAAGATTCTTTTTTAGCACCCACTGTGCTAACCGTTTCTCTTGAGTTTGTTTTGCCCATCAGGACTCCTGCTGCTAACTGGATTTTATGTGCCTGGAGGGGGCTAGAGCCTGAATTTTGTGCTTTCTCTATTAATATTTATGTGGCTCAGCCTTGGGGACACAGTGGGCACCTTAAAAAATAATTCTTCACTGCCTGCCTGCTTGATTGAAAGGTCTCCTGCCCTCTTGGCCTGGAAAGTGGAAGGACAGAGAGGTATTTGTCTCTGCAACCCCAGGAATAAACATCAGCCTGGGTTTCGGCTGATCCCCATAACCCTGGCCATAAAGCACCATCTAAATCCAGGGGAGAGACGAACAAATAGAGGTTTTATTTGTTCTGTTCAGTGCCGGGGACTCTAGGGGAGGGCTTCGCAGACTCCTCGCCACAAACCCACGCTAACAAACAAGAAGCCTCTTCTCTGCCAGCCTCCTCCTGCACAGCGTCCTTTTACCCACAGGTCGACTCCCTTGTCTCCGGCTCTTGTGAAAGGCACCTTTCAGCGCTGCCTCTCTTCTGGGTGGGAGTGAAGAGAACGAGGGGGCACCCAACTTCATTCTCTCCCCAGACACAGGCAAAGGTGGTTCATCCCACACCCTGGCCAGCAAGCCCTCACCACAGAATTTCCCTGCATAAAGAAAGTGCTTTTTGAAGCACAAAGTTGCTCTTTCAACTCAGAAGGGAAAAAATAACCCACCAACCAACCCCCAAAACCTGCACCTGGCCAAGATCTTGAGGTCAATGGCAGGATCGAAGTGAATCATTTCTCTCTGCTCCGATTGACGGCGGGCAGTTGCGGGGTCCCCAGCAGAGGCCCCCCTGGCCACATTTGTGCCTGTTTCTGATTCCCTTGCTGTCTGTAAGCAGGGCCATCTTAAAGGAACGCAGCACAGGAATTAGGTCCAGCTCACTGGTTGAGCCCAAGGAGTGACAGTTCTGAGAAAGAAGGCCTTATACCCTCTTGAGTCAAGCTCAAGACCAAGTAGCTCTGTTGGACGCGCTCTACAATTCCTCTGATATGAAATCTTAGTTCACCGGTACCCAAAGATCTACACAGTAATAACAAGTAGCACTTTTTGAGCAAAGTCTTCCTAAGTGCCCTACCCTTGCTAAACTTTATTTATATGTTTAGTCAGCCTTCCTATCCACAGGTTCCACACCCAGTTCCCAGTTCCCTCCCCACCAACGGGAACCCCCACCCTGATTGGGGATGGGACTGGCCTGAAAAGCCTTCACAGCCCCGCACCCCAGCCAGCCCGGCCCCCCAGTGGGGACCACCACCCTGATCTGGGGCCCTCATCAGGGCAGGCTGGCCAGCCCCGACCCGTGCACCAGGCCTCTATCCTATAATAAAAGGCTACTATACAAATTGACACTAATGGTGGAACAATCAGACGACCGCTCGACCAGTCACTATGAGGTGCACTGACCACCTCTTGGTCCCTTTCCCTGGTCAGCAGGCTCTGATTGCCCAACTGCAAACGGGGAACCGGGGGTGGGTGGCAGGGGATGCAGGTGGCGCCAGGCCAAGGCCCCACCCCACCAGTTGCCACACACACAAAGGGTGACCTGCAGTGGGGGTGGGGCCAGCAAGCAGGCGGGCCCATCCCCCGCCCATCACACTTTGATAGCCCAATGGCGAACAGGGAACTGGGGGTGGGTGGCAGCAGGGGTGGGGTCAGCTGCAGGCAGCCGGGGAAGATGGCCCTGATTGCAGGCCAGGCCTCAGGACTGTACCCTCGCACAAATTTCGTGCACCAGGCCTCTAGTTTGATATAAAAGACTTGAGCACCCAGGGATTTTGTTATTGGAGGGGGCGGTGGGGGTTCTGAAACCAATCCTGCTCAGGCACTGAGAAACAACTGTACCTTGTTAGATCATAAAATAAAATAAAATTTTAAAAACCCCTAGGAGGTAAATATGATGATTCTCTCTCCTCTGCAGATATAAAAATTGAGACTCAGAGAAGTTAGGTGGCTTGTCTACAGTTAGTTAGTGGCCGAGCCAGGACCTGGACCCCCGCAAGCTGACCGTCTTCAAAACCCATGGTCTCCATCAGTATGCCAATGGCTCTTTTTCCTCTCACCCTTCCATGGACTTCCCATGTTCCAAAGACTGAAGTAAATTCCATGTCCTCCCAGATCTCATCAGCTCTCTCTTGCTTTCCCTTAGCTAACTGACTTCCTCTTATCAGTTTGCAGATAAGGCTTCAGGCCATTCTGAAATATTCATTCATCAACAAACATTAAACATCTATGTATGCCCAGCACGGTTCTGGGAGACTTGGGAGTGAACAAAACAGGTACAAAAATCCCCATCCTTGTGGGCCTTACATTTCAGTGGAAGGAGGCAAGTACTAAAGAATACCAATACATGACAGTATATGAAGATTAGATGCCAATAAGTGCTAAAGAGAGTAAAGAATACCAATACATGACAGTATATGAAGATTAGAAGCCAATAAGTGCTAAAGAGAGAAGTAGGCAGAGAAAGGAAATAGAGACTATGAGAGAAAATGTACAATTTGGGCAGGGCTGCCAGGACAGGCCTTGAGAAACCAGACTTCAGATCTAACAGACATGAGAATGAGTCATGTAGGGGGAAGGGCATTTGAAATAGAAGGAAGGGCAACAGCAAAGGCACGGAGGCAGGATGATGCCCGGTGTGTTCAAGGAGTGGCCAGGAGGCCACAGTGGTTGGCGTAGAACAAGTGAGGGATAGAGCAGTTGGAAGTGAGGTGAGACAGGTGTGAAGAGGAGGCCACACTGTGTGGACCTTCACAAGCCATTGTAAGGATGGTGGTGTTCATTCTGAGTGAAGAGTTTTAAGCAGACTTGTATTGTCTTAAAATAGAGAGGGAGGGAGGGAGGGAGGGAGGGAGGGAGGGAGGGGGAGAGAGAGAGAGAAATATCAATGATGAGAATCATTGAATCGTTGATCAGCTGCCTCCTGCATGCCCTCCTTTGGGGATGGAGCCTGCAACCCAGGCATGTGCCTGATTGGGAATCAAACCTTGATGTCCTGGTTCACAGGCCCACACTCAACCACTGAGCCATGCCGGTAAGGCCACAGGCCTGCATTTTAATATCACTCTGACTGTTGTGTTGAGAGTAGGCCGACGGGGACAAGATTGGGGAGCTACTGATAAAGTGAGAAACGATCATGGCTTGGAGTGAAGGTAGTGAAAACATTCAGATTCTAGATGTATTTTGAAGTTAAGTCAACAGGATTTTTCTTGTCAGATTGGAGGTGGGAGGTGAGAGAAAGAGAGGAGTCAGGAATGACACCCGCATTTTTGGCCCGAACATAGAAGAACAGAGTTACCATTTACTGAGATAACTGTGGGAGGAACAGGTGTGGGAGAGGGATAGTGGCGTCTCCGTATCGGATATGGAACCACTTGAGATGCTTGTTAGAGATCTTGGTGAGCAGGTGGTTAAATAAACGGTTCTGGATTTCGGGGGAGAGATCTGGCTGGAAACACAGATGTGGAAGTCATTAGGGTGCGGATGGTATTTTTAAAGCCACAAAATTGAGTGAAATCACCCAGGAAGTGGCAAGGTCCGAGGGCCATGCCCTGGGGCAGGCCAACACTTCCAGGCCAGAGATGAAGAGGAACTGGCAGGAGAAGACCAAAAAGGGACAGACAGGGAAGTAAGAAGCAACCCAGAGAACGGTTCAAGGAAGAGAGAGAGAGCAACTGCGTCAAATGCTTCTGACTGGCCACGTAACAACAGGACTGAAACTGGGCCCCTCGGATAAAAAGAAGAAATGCTTAACCGAATGCTTTTCTTGTGTCCTTTGGTGTGTATTCGTCTAGACTTCTCAACCAATTGCAAGGCTGGGAAGAGCAGAGATTGTGTCACTTTATCCTTCTGTACCCTACTCCCCACGCCAACTGTGCCCTCCTCCCTTGCCCAGGGTCAGCAATCCTCCCCTTACTAAGTCTCTCCCCCCACTTGGCTGGGATCTGGAGGTTGACTCACCTACCAGCTAAGGGAGCCTTGGGCCTGAGCTGAAACCCCAAAACCATCATTCAGGCGAGTCACTACTTCCCAGACTCAGCGAAGGGCATGAGCTACCGCCACCACTTTAAAGAGAAGAGGATGTAAGAGAGAAACCGAGGGTGGTAGAAGGGGAAGACACCTATCTGCAGGGAAGATAGCCCATGGCTCAGTGGCTTAGCATCGACCTCTGAAACAGGTCACAGTTCAATTCCCGGTCAGCGCACATGCCCAGGTTGCGGGCTCAATCCCCAGTGTGGGGGCACGTAGGAGCCAGCCAATCAATGCTTCTCTCTCATCATTGATGTTTCTATCTCTCTCTCTCCCTCTCCCTTCCTCTCTGAAGTCCATAAAAATATATATTTTTAAAAATAAAGCAGAGACACATTTTGTTTTTTAAAAAATGCCTGCAGCAATTTTTTGTTGTCAGAAAGCAAAGGAATTCATCCTGAGGCTACATGGCTCCTTGGTTTCGGTCAAGTGCTTAAGGAGTCCTTTCCGGAAGGATCCATCCTAGAGCCTAGGTCGGGATTGAGAACTAAATTCCTCTGCACTGAGTTTTCCCCTGGCAGTTGAGGGGACAGGCATGTCAGAGCCTGGGAGCTGGGAGAAGAGATGGGAAGCGAGGTGGCCAGTACAGAATCCCCAGGGCGGGGCGGGGCTGAGGAACCTGTTTTAAGAGCAGTGAGGTCTAACATTCATTTTTTTTCAGCTTTTAAAAGGGAAGTAATGATAGATCTACAGAGAAATATACGCCGCAGAAATACAATGGGTTTTGACAAACTGACCGCTCCCAAGTACCCAGCACTCAAGTCAGGCCCTCCCAGGGGCGAGCTCCCTTCACGTTCCCTTCCAATCAGGACTCCACCCACAGGCAATCATTACCCTGACATGGAACCGCAGGGACGAGTTTTGCCTGTTTCTGCACATTATATAAATGGGTCATGTCTTTCGGAACCCGACTTCGTTCGCTCAACATTGGATGTGTGAGGTTCCTATGGTCGTATATCTTTCATGCTCATCACTGTAGACTATTCCAGAATATGATTATAACACAATTAGTTGGTCTCTTCTACTGTTGATGGACACAGAAGTTGTTTCCATTTCGGAGCCATGACAAATAGTGCTCCTGCAAACGTATTTGGGCATGTAAGGTGTTTGCTTTTTCCTCCCAACAGTTGATTTTGAAATTTTTCAAACATAAAAAATGGAAATAATTGTGCAGTCATCTCTTAGTATATATATATGTGGGGACTGGTTCCAATACCTCTGCAGATACCAAAATCTTCGATGCTCAAGTCCCTTATATAAAATGGTGCAGTATTTGCATATAACTCTACACACATGTCCCCTTATAACTTAAATTATCTCTAGATTACTTACATTGCCTAACACATGGCAAATGTGTAAATAGTTGTTATAGTCTATTGTTTCCCTAGTGGATCAATGACAAGAAAAAGGTCTGCACATGTTTGATAATGAAACAACTAAGGCAGGCCTAACTACATAGTCTATATCAACAGCAACAGCACATTTCCCCCCTCAAATATGTTTGAACCACAGTTGGTTGAATCTGCAGATGCTGAAGCCATGAATACAGAGGGCCAACCTATAGTGCACATCTGTATAGGAAGCATTTATATACTAAATTAACATATTTGCTTCATCACTTATCTATCCCTCTACCCACCCATAAATCCATCCTTTTTTCTCTTCTGTGTGCCTTTCAAAGTAAGTTGTGCACAGAAGTACATTTCACCCCAAAACATTTCAACAAACATATCATTGGCAAAGGTTTAATATTTATTCCTAAGTTTTTCTCGGAGGGAAAATTTGCACAACGTGAAACGCATACATTAACGGTAGTGTTCAATGAGTTTGCGAAATGCATACACCCGTGTAACTCAACAACCCTAACAAAATATAAAACATTAAAATCATTCAGAAAGTTCCTTTCCCAGCTATTCCCCCCATGACTATCATGTTCTCATAGAGTGTTGCCTGCTTTAGAACATCATATAATGCAATCGTAGAGCATGTACTCTATTGTCTAATGCTTGTCTCACTCGGCATAATGTTTCTGAAAGTCATTCATGATGTTGCATGAATAAGTAGTGTGTTCCTTTTCATTGCATAAATATATCACACTTTGTTTACCCATCCTTCTGTTGACTGACACCTGGGATGTTTCCAGTTTGGGCCTTTATAAAGAAAAATGCTATTACCATTCTCAGACTAGTCTTTTTTGTGGACATATGCTTTCGTTTCTCTTGGGTAAATACCTAGAGCCAAAATTGCTGGGTTACAAGGGTATGATTAGTTTCATGTGAAACTGCCAGACCTTAATTTCAAAGAGGTTGTGTGACTTTACACTCTCACCAACATGATAGGAATGTTAATATTGTTCAACACCCTTGCCAACATTTGGTGCTGTCCTTCTTTTTAATTTAAGCTATTCTGGCGGGTATGTAGTGGTACCTCATTATAGTTTCCATTTGCATGTCTCTGATAACTAGTGATATTGAGCAGGTTTTCAGATGCTCATTGGCCCTTTATGTATCTTCTGTGATGTGTCTGTTCAAAATCTTCCCCATTTTATTTTGGTTTATCTTTTTTGGCTCTTGAGTTATAGGAGTTCTTTCTAAGTCTCAAATAACAAGCCTTTGTCTGATAAATGCTTTCTTTACAAATAATGTCTGCCAGCCTCTGGCCTGCCTATTTCTTTTTTTTTTTTTTTCCTTTTATTTTATTTTATTTTTTTAAAAAATTTTGTCTTATTACCTTAAGTATTACAAAAAGGGTTAAATAAGTCTCAATTTTTCCCCCTCGACCTTCCCCCTTCTCCCCTACTCCCCAGTGTCCTGTGTCCACTGATTATGCTTATATGCATGCATATAAGTCCTTCAGTTGATCTCTTACCCCCACCCCAATCCTCCCCAGCCTTCCCGCTGTAGTTTGACAGTCTGTCCGATGCAGCTCTGCCTCTGTAGCTATTTTTGTCCTTCAGTTTATAATGTTGTTTAGTATCCATAAATGAGATCATGTGGTATTTTTCTTTCATTGACTGGCTTATTTCACTTAGCATAATGCTCTCCAGTTCCATCCATGCTGTTGGAAACGGTCAGAATTCCCTCTTTTTACAGCAGCATAGTATTCCATTGTGTAGATGTACCACAGTTTTCTAATCCGTTCATCTGCTGATGGGCACTGAGGCTGTTCTTTTCTTAAATGTCTAAAAAAAAGCTTTGCCTATCGCCACGTCATGAAGACATCCTCCTGGGTGTCTTATAGAAGCTTTAGTTTTAGTTTCTGCATTTAGGTTTAGTGATATCCCTTCTTTCATTCCTGTTATTGGTGTTTCGTCTTCTTATTTTATTTTGTAGGCAAGAGGTGGTTGGTCTGGCTAGGGATTGATTTTTTGATGTAACTAACTTTTTAGCATTGTTACATGTGTTATTTATCTGCTTTCTATTTTATGTCTTTCTCTTTATTACTTCTGTCCTATCACTTACTTTATGATTTCTTAGCTCTTCTTTTTCTAGCTTTTGAAAGTGAAACCTCTGTCTTTTTAGTCTAATGTTAGGTTTTAAATTTATAAATAAATTCTAAGAACTGCTGTGTTTCGTCCTGCAATATTTAGTATGTTTTATTTTTATAATCATGCAGTAGCAAGTATTTAATAATATTTTGTGAGATTTCTTAGACTATTCATTATTCAGAACTCTGCTACTTAATTTTCCAATATTTGGGTATTTCTACATGTTGTCACTGATTTATAATTTCATTCCATTATAATCAGGTAATATTTTCTTATGATTTTAGCCCTT
This sequence comes from Murina feae, assembly GCA_004026665.1. Classification (NCBI taxonomy): domain Eukaryota; kingdom Metazoa; phylum Chordata; class Mammalia; order Chiroptera; family Vespertilionidae; genus Murina; species Murina feae. The sequence goes on along the minus strand of PVJC01011839.1, from coordinate 2,184 downwards.
TTATTTATTTTTTATTTTTTTAATATAATTTATTGATTTTTACAGAGGAAGGGAGAGAGATAGAGAGTTAGAAACATCGATGAGAGAGAAACATCAATCAGCTGTCTCCTGCACACCTCCCACTGGGGATGTGCCCTCAACCAAGGTACATGCCCTTGACCGGAATCGAACCTGGGACCCTTTAGTCCACAGGCCGATGCTCCACTGAGCCAAACCAGTCAGGGCTGATTTTAGCCCTTTTAAATTGATTATCTGAGTCTTTCATGGATCAGCATATGAACTACCTTAGTGAATATATCAGGGGCACTTGGATTTGAAAATAATGTGCATTCTGTTTGGTGCATTGTTCTGCAAATATCAATAAGATGGATATGGGTGATACTGTTGGTCAAATGTTCTGTTTTTACTGGAAGTTTTTGGTCTAGTTGCTTTATAATTGCTGGGAGAAGTGTGTCAAAATGTCCAACTATGATAGTGGATTTTTGTATTTCTTCCTCAAATCCTATCATTCTGTCAGTTTTTCCTTCGTGTATTTTGAAACACTATTATATGTGACTAGAGGCCCAATGCATGAAATTCGTGCAAGGGGCTCGGGCCTCGTAGCATCTCACAGCCTCAGCTTCATCCGGAAGGTCATTCGGCTATTCGGTCTAATTAGCATATTAGCTCTTTATTATATAGACTATACCTTCCTGATAATATTTATTATTGTGAAATTTGCCTTTTATCTCTGATAATAATCTTCTTGAAGTCCACTTCACTTGATATTAATTGAACCATTTCAGTTTTCTTATGCTTACTGTTTGCATGATATGTCCTTTTCCCATTCATTTCCTATCAACCTCTCTTGTGTGTCTGTCATAGGCTGAGTATAGTTGATTCATGCTGTTTTATCCACTCTGAAAATTAATTAATTCAAGTGTTTTAGACTATTAACTTTTTTCATTAAATAAATTAACTTATTGGTGAATGAAAGCATAAACAGACCAGTTAATCCGTAATCCACAAATTACTAAATTACCTCTCATTAAATAATATAAATTAAATAATATATCACAGAGGTCTAACAAATATTTGTTGAGCAAATGAATAAAAGGATAAATACAGACAAATCCCTTGTTAACCCTCAAATCTCAGAAGTATAATTTTCCAATCTGAAACCTGACAAGTTTTTTTCACAAGGCGATCAGAGAAAATCTTAATAGACATTTTATTTGCAGGATTAACCTTGTATTTTTTTTTTTTTTACATCCAACAAGAAATTTAAAACATTTCTGGCTAGACCATTAACTTTGTTGATCCTCACTTGGGGATATGCTTATTGATTCTAGAGAGGGGGGGAGGAGGAGGAAAAGAAAGAGAAACATTGATTGAGAGAGACATCAATTGATTGCCTTCCACATGTGCCTCAACAGGGGATCGAACCTGCAACCGAGGTATGTGCCCTGACCCAAGATTGAGCCTGCAACCTTTCGTATACAGGACAATGCTCCAACCAATCAAGCCACACCAGCTAAGGCAGACTGTTCTTTTTTTTTTTTTACATATGTATTTTTTTTATTGATTTCAGAGAGGAAGAGAGAGGGAGAGAGAGATAGAAACATCAATGATGATAGAATTATTGATCGGCTGCCTCCTGCATGCCCCACACAGGGGACAGAGCCCGTAACCCAGGCATGTGCTCTGACTGGGAATCAAACCAGTGACCTCCTGGTGTGCAGGTTGATGTTCAACCACTGAGCCACACTGGCCAGGCTGGACCATTCACTTTTTTTTTTTTTTATCTTTATTGTTCAGATTATTACAGTTGTTCCTCTTTTATCCCCCATAGCTCCCCTCCTCCCATTTCCCACCCCAACCTCTGTCCTTGCCCCCCCACTGTCCTCATCCATAGGTGTACCATTATTGTCCAGTCTCTTCACGCATCCCCAACACCCTTAACCCCAGAAAATTGTCAGTCCACTCCCTTTCTATGCCTCTGATTTTATTCTATTCACCAGTTTATTCTGTTCATCAGATTTTTTATTCACTTGATTCTTAGATTCACTCGTTGATATATATTTGTTGTTCATAATGTTTACTTTCCTTTTCCTTCTTCCTCATTCTCAAAGGATACCTTTCAGCATTTCATATAATACTGGTTGGGTGGTGATGAACTCTTTTAGCTTTTTCTTGTCTGTGAAG
>PVJC01011838.1:0-40811 GCA_004026665.1 Murina feae | reverse complement strand
CTTTGCAGGCCAGAAGGGAGTGGCAAGAAATATTCAAAGTGATGAATAGCAAGAACCTACAGCCAAAATTACTTTACCCAGCAAAGCTATCGTTCAGAATTGAGGGTCGGATAAAGAGCTTCACAGACAAGAAAAAGCTAAAAGAGTTCATCACCACCCAACCAGTATTATATGAAATGCTGAAAGGTATCCTTTGAGGGGAAGAAGAAAAAGGAAAGTAAAAATTATGAACAACAAATATATATCAATGAGTGAATCTAAGAATCAAGTGAATAAAAAATCTGATGAACAGAATAAACTGGTGAATAGAATAGAACCAGAGGCATAGAAAGGGAGTGGACTGACAATTTTCGGGGGTTAAGGATGTTGGGGATGCGTGAAGAGACTGGACAATAATTGTACAACTATGGATGAGGACAGTGGGGGGGGCAAGGACAGAGGTTGGGGTGGGAAATGGGAGGTGGGGAGCTATGGGGGAAAAAAGAGGAACAACTGTAATAATCTGAACAATAAAGATAAATTTTAAAAAAATCATCAATGGTACACTCTAAAAGGCTGAAGTAAAATATCTGTGCCATATATGATTAAAAAAAAAAAAATCCAGGGAGTGTAGCAAAAATGCCATTCCAATGCAGGCAGGCACTAACCTCTAGGGTTCAAGGGCCTTGTCAGAGAAGAGCTGGGGACATGGTTTTAGAACTGAACCCTGAGTCAAGTGCAGTTTGAACCCTGAATCAAGTGCAATTTGTGATTAACTGTGGAAGGTGGTGTGAGTTAGTGGTAAGGGAATTGGAGTTAGGTTTTTAACTCTAGGAGGCAAGAAAGAAAGCCTTCAGCCATCTGTTGAAGACCCTGCAGGGTGCTGATTGGACACCAGAGTCAGGCATAGAAGGAGGTCCAGAGAGGGAGAAACAGGAGCAGAAAGGTCAGGAAGGTTGACTGGACTCCCTAAGATAGAGCTGAGAGTTTACTTACCCAAAGTTGATCCCAATGCCCCAAGCTTCACGAGTCTTTGGTTGTTGGTCACCAGATGTAGAATATGAAAGTATCAGGGACCCAAGAAAACTTAGGAGGGAGGGATATCTCCTTCTGATAGATTCTATTGGTTCTGGGGGGTTGAGTTAGCTAGACCTAGCTTATACCCGGGTTCCGTGATATCATCAAGTCAGTACCTTAAAATTGACCATGATGAGAGAATTTACACCATTGAAATTGGGAAAGATTATAATGAGCTTCTCCCCCCACTTCAAGAGCTGGTTTACTAGCACACCATTGGGTTGGCTCATTTCAGAGGTGAAATTTTTAATAGCAGATTTAATCATTTTGCAGATGGTTGAGACAGCTAAGACTATGTAGCAGCACTGGTAACCCACTGTTGTTTACCTTGAAAATATATCAGAAATCGCTTATCATCTTCCTTAAAATAAGCCCTGGTGAAAATATGTTACAGGGATAAGAATCAGTAATGCAGTGTTAAATGGAACTGTGTGGGGTCACTGCAGTGTGCATCTGTGGCCACACAGTATTTTTTAGGTTAATAGAAAGTCTCCAACTCAAAATTACAAATTGACGTTATTATGACTCTTGCTTATAAACTTTGAAAGCAGGTTTAACAATAGACATAAGGAACTATATTGCTGTACGGTTGGATATTTCCACAACAATTTGAAAGTGGTTTGCTTCCTTGCCTTTATCAACTTCAAGTACAAGTTTAAGGCAATTACCTGGCATTAAAGCATTGTAAAACCCATGGTGACAGGTAGAATTTCCCAGAATGGCCTGTTAGTCTGATCTGATATTACGATGGAAACATAGCTTCAAGGAGGCAATGTTGAAATGCTTATTTGAGTTCGGTATTTACAGGTTTCCCCACCTCCTCTGAAGTATTTAAAACAAACTGCTCAATTATAAAACCCTTCCTCTAACAGGATTTCCATAGAGTGTGTGGTCAGCTTTCTGGGAAAATTAAATTGAGTTCAAGAATTTTGAAATCTGAACTTCAAACTTGCTGGATTTCCATTTAGTTTCAGATTTTCTTTCAAATGTTTTATTGCACATTGATTCAGCAGTTCCTGAAATCAAAATATCATATAATAAGGGTAACAGGTATACTAAGTAAAACACACCCATCTGGAACTCATTTTACCCTAAAAGAGCATACCTTTGACATTCAACTAAGAAGAAAAGCACTCCAACATAGTTAAAGAAAGTTTTGGAAAATCTTTTGTTCAGATTATGATTCTTAACTATTTGGATCTTTCTATTTTTCCCCCTCTGAAATATTTTAAAAATTCTTCTTGATAACCAAGATTGTTTCTTTGAAATGTAATAGGATTCAGGTGTCTCTGGTCACTCATCAAACACTCAGAAAAATGCTTTTTCTTTTCCCTCCTCTCTATACTCTTCCTCCCACTCTTTCTGAATACATACTACTGAATGTGCACATTCTCTAACCCAAGGCAAGCCCCTGTTCCACACCCTCCTGCCCTTGATATTGAGACCACCGCAAGCTTTCCTCCACCCAGATTCCTTTTTAACCACAGTAACCATGAGAGTTTAACATCCGTCTTTACCTTTCTCTCTTTCTTTGGTCTTCAAGCCAGGTATGAGCTATAAATTGAGGTAGAATGTACAGCTGGGTCAATAAAGGGTGGGGAGAAAAATGAAATGGGTTTCCTATCGTTTTTCACAAAGTTTGAAAAACAGAGTTGGCAAAGAGGAAAAAAATAAAACAGGAAGCAGGATTGCACATATAAATTAAATATTTTCACCCCAACCCTCTTTAGATAGCCGGGGGGTATTAGGAGTGTGTGTGTTTTGGATGGGTTCAGCACGCATTCCAACAGTAAATGGCTTCCTGTTCAGCATGTTCGAAGTCAGGCTGTCTTTTGGGGTTGGTTAAAAATATGTGTGAAATATGTACTTTTATTTCAAGCCAAGTCAAATGTTTTCAATCATCCCCCCTTACTTGCTTCTCTTCTCTTCCCATCCTGTCATTTCTTGCCCCCAGACAGTAAAATATACCCCCAAATCTGTTTTTCTTCCCAAAAGGAAGTTTAGTGATTAATTATGAGTTACATGTAAACATATATTATTGCCCTCGAAGGTATTCACCAAGAACCTGGCCAGTGTCACCCTGGACTGGTGTTTTTTAGTGTTAGATCTTGGTGAGTAGAAGTTAGAAGAGCATGCAAAGAAACCAAGTATTTGGCTTAGGCACAACAGGGAACCCATGGATAATTGAGGGTAAGAAATGGCCTATAACTTTTCACCCCAGCGGTGATGAACCTATAATTCTCAAATTGTTTATGTAATTTTCTATTTCTACCACATCAGTGACAAATATTATTTTGTACTGCATGTTCCTTGTGGATTTTTTTTTTCCTTCTCATCAGCAAGGTCCAATGAGGATGCCTGAAAGGAAAACAACATACCTGGAGCCATCATACCTAGCAAGAAATGCCACAGATGTACCCAGGAAGAAAACCATAGACTCTGGTGGAAACCACAGAGTCACTTATGCAAAACATTACTCTGATGTTGATAGATTTTAAAAATATATGTCTTATGATCTAATTAGAGAAAACTCTCAGATATTCAGATTGGACATCAAGCTCTCGAGGAACCTTTTATATTTGGCATAGGCTACTAAACTGCAAATACTCTACAGGAGGCTCAGGCAGAGGCGTTGTTTCCCTATGCCCTCATTTGACTGAGCCTGTTTAAATCCAGGAGTGTTCTTGGACAACTATATTTACTAGTGGTATTAGGTGTCAGAATTAACTTTTACATATTTTAAAATTCATTTAGTGTACCAGGTAATTTTTAAAAAAGGAACTCCTATGTGAATTACATGGATTGTGTGTGTGTGGGCGGGGGGGAACCTTTTCAAATGAATCTCTTAAGAAAATTTATCAAAGGATGTCTCTTGACATGTGATTTCAGGTTTTTGGTATTTGCTGTTTTCAAACTCAGCAAATACTTATGAAACTGTTGACTATGAGAAGCTCAGTACTAGGCACTGTTTACAGGATGTTAATGACTTGGAAGTAATTCACATTTACAAAGTCTAACACCCTTTTATTATAAAAACTCTCAGAAAACTAGGAATATAAGAGAATTTCTTAAACATGGGGAAGAGTATTTATAAACAAAAAACCCATACTCAAAACAAAACACATGATACTCAGTGGTGAGAGAATAAAAAATTTCCCCATAAAATCAGGAGAACAAGGATCACTACTTTTACCACTACTATTCATCATTGTCTGGAAGTTCTGGCCAGAGCAATAAGACAAGAAAAATAAATAAAAATATTCAAATTGGAAAATAAAATTATCTCTTTTCATGGATAACATGAACCTATGTGGAGAAAAGCCTGAGGAATCCATAAGAAAACTACTGAATCTAATGAATCAATTCAGCAAAGTTGTAGCTGCTCTATATTTTAGTTATAGTTTAGTATATTAGTGTCTTCAATAAATAAGTCTAATGGCTTGTCCTCAGAGCGACATTTAATGTTTTAAAATATGAATATGGAAGGTATTTTATTATATGGTTCATAATAATTTTATTTACTACCCCAATATTCAGTCTAATGCATAAAATTCTCCTGAGATTATGAGTAAGTAAAATTTTGGTTAAATTTTTCTCCAGAAAGATTTTCTGTTTATATACCCATAAGCATAAGTGACAGGAGAGTCATTTAATTTTTTTTAATTTCTGTTTTATGCTTAAAGTATTACAAAGAGTGTTAATAAGTCTCCATTTTTTCCTATTGACCGTCCCCCCTCCTCCCTACCCCCTAGTGTCTTGTGTCCATTGATTATGCTTATATGCATGCATACAAGTCCTTCAGTTGATCTCTTAACTCCCCCCAACCCTCCCAAGCCTTGCAGCTGTAGTTTGACAGTCTGTTCAATGCTGTTCTGCCTCTGTATCTGTTTATGTTCATCAATATATAATGGTCTTTATTATCCATAAATAAGTGAGATCATGTGGTATTTTTTTTTCATTGACTGGCTTATTTCACTTAGCATAATGCTCTCCAGTTCCATCCATGCTGCTGCAAATGGTAAGGTTTCCTTCTTTTTTTACAGCAGCATACTATTCCATTGTGTAGATGTACCACAGGACAGTATGGAGTTTCCTCAAAAAATTAAAAATGGAACTCCCATTTGACCCTGTGATCCCACTTCTGGGAATATATCCCAAGAAACCAGAAACACCAATCAGAAAGGTTATATGCATCCCTATGTTCATAGCAGCACAATTTACCAGAGCTAAGATTTAGAAACAGCCTAAGTGCCCATCAGCAGATGAATGGAGTCATTTAATTTTGAAAGAAAAACAACTACACTCTAAGAGCAAAATCAAAACACAGAAGCAGCATAGCTGTCTCTGTGGAAAATAGAACTCCACATTTGAGTATGCATAGCTTTGAGGATCTAAGCCAATACACAAAAACAGGAAATAATAATTAGTAACCACTCTTACAGTAGTCCTAGGTGGTAGCACTAATTAGGCATTTCGTATGTTAATTCAGTCCTCAGATAGCCTTGTGAGTTAGGTACTACTATATCATCATCACCTAATAAACAAAACTGAGGCACCTGTTTGTGTCCCTCAAAAAGATATTTTGGAAGTGCTAACTCCCAGTATTTCAGAATGTGACCTTATTTGGAAATATAGGTAAAAGGAGGTTCTACTCAAGTAGAATAGACTTAGAATCCATGGTCAGTGTCCTTATAAGCAGGTATCCATGTGAAGACACAGACACCCAAGGAGAACACCATTTGATGACAAAGACGGATTGGAGTTACGCTGCTGCCAGCTAAGAAAGGCCCAGGATTATTGACCCACTGGGAGACAGGAAGAAGCAAGGAAAGATTCCCCTGCAGGTTTCAGAGGCAGCAGAGCCCTGACCTCTAGAACACTGAGATAATACATTTTGGGGGTTTGCTTTTAGCTACCATTGTGCAGTACTTTGTTACAGCAGCCCCAAGAAAAGAGTACACCAAGTCGCTTAGAAAGATATTTCAGTGTCTGACCAACTGCCCAGTTTATCCATCAGCGCACCTCACCTACTTATCATTTTGCCTCACTATTAATGTCTGTCAAATACTTGGTGCCCAATCAGTGGGCTGAAGGCCAAAGACAATATGTTTGCAATTGTGACTGCATGTCTTGGAAATATCAAAGAACACTCTGACCAAGGGAATATTAATTTGCTGATATTATACTCGTTTTCTGGGAAGCTAATAATTGTGTGTTTTTGTTCATTTTGGAAGGACAGTGATTCACTAAACAGTATGAACTATGCTGGCATCATGTAGCAGCATTTAGGTTTGCCTACCTCAGGAAAAACTGTAAGGTTTGTCATTTTTTTGTCTTGATTTTCATTGCCATATTTGGTAAGATTGTTTGTCTAATTTTGGAAAATCAATATGCCTCTTGGCTTAAAATAATAAACCATAATTTATCATTTACACACACTTTGACGAAAAGTGTCCTCACAATGAAAATAACTGAAAATTATCTCACATTGAATTTAAGTTGTGGCTTCTTAAAATCTAGTTTTTCTTTTAAAATATCAGGAGAGAAGTCTAGAAGTATAGGATCTCACAGGTTACCTGGTCTCTAACATTTTCTGTTTATCCCCTTGGTTAATTCTCCTCCTCTGAAGGAATATCCTCTACAGCAGCGGTTTTCAACCTGTGGGTGGCGACCCCTTTGGAGGTTGAACGACCCTTTCACAGGGGTGGCGTAAATATATCCCGCATATCAGGTATTTACATTACAATTCATAGCAGTAGAAAAATTACAATTATGAAGGAGCAATGAAAATAATTTTGTGGTGGGGGGTCACCACAGCATGAGGAACTGTGTTAAAGGGTCGAGGCATTAGGAAGGTTGAGAAGCACTGCACAGTCTGTGATTGACTGCCACCTGAAATTCTAAAAGCAGTCCGTTGTTTTTATAGTAGGCACTGCACTTTTTATCATTTGCACTCTTTATAAAAATTCTATGAAGAATAGTGAGATAGGTATTGTTGAAAAATCTGAAGCTCAGATTAAGCTATAAGGTCCAGTAAATGGCTTGTTAGGTTTCAAATCCAGAGCTGTTTGAATCACAATGTATTTATTTTCTTGTCTTTTTTTAAAACTATATTTTATTGATTTTTTACAGAAAGGAAGGGAGAGGGATAGAGAGTTAGAAACATCGATGAGAGAGAAACATTGATCAGCTGCCTCCTGCACACCCCCAACCGGGGATGTGCCTGCAACCAAGGTACATGCCCTTGACCGGAATCGAACCTGGGACCTTTCGGTCCGCAGGCCGACGCTCTATCCACTGAGCCAAACTGGTCAGGGCATGTATTTATTTTCATGCCCTATTCGCTCTTGTTTTCCCAGAACAGGAATATGGGCAGAAAATCTCTGGGGACCTTGAAAGTGGAAGCAGGAAGGTGCCTCAGTGCAGAATAGAGAACAGAGGACACATTCTTAGCAGCTGAGATGTTGCCTGGGGCTTACGTAAGTCTCGTAGAGATGCCCTCTCCACTGTGGCAGCCACTAGACGCATAGGATGACTGAGATCTCAAAGTGACGCCAATACAAATTAGGATGCTTTTTTGTTTGTTTGTTTTTTATGTAGGAGAAATATATTACTGCTCTACTGTAAGAGTGGCAGCCCTGGGAACTCCTTTTTTAATGTAGCGTGGTCATGTATTCCTGCTCTGAAAGGAAAGAGGAGCAGACATATTTCCACCTGCAGAAAATTAGGGTTTCTAAGAAGTGTAAAATGAACACTAGAGTTTTGAAGACTTAATATGAAAATATTTAAAATATCTTAGTAATATTTTTATATTAAAATATGGCTACTTAAAATTTAAAATTACATATATAACTCACATTATATTTCTGTCAGACAACTGTGCTTTAGATGTTTAGATCACCTAGAAACCCTGAATAATATTAATTTAAATGAAAAAATAGGATTTAATTTTTTGAGAAAGGTAAATAGTATTACACTTTGAAACTAATACATTTTTAAAGTATACAACATACTATTTGTACCTTTATGATGATATTATTATTCACATTTTAAACCCAGTTCTTAAAAGTTATAATAGTGAGATATGAAACTTTTAGTCATTGTGGTGGACTGTTTCAAAAAGTAGATTCAATTCTTTCTTTCTTTTTTATTTGAGCTACTTGGCAGCTCCTCTCAACAGGAGGTGGGATTTATAAACCTTACTCTGAAATCTGGGTTGGCCTTGGGAGTTGCTGTGGCAAATAGAATTAAGCAGAAATGATGGTATGTCGATTCTGGGCTTAGATACCAATAGGCCTTGTACTCTACTGAGTAGGATCCTGCCTATCTTTCATCTGAACAGACCTCAAGCTATAACCTGCTAGAGGATGAGAGAACATGTGGGGCAGAGACAGACTGTCCCAGATGAGATGATCTGTTGTTATTATATGGCTGCTACTACAAATTATCACAAATTTAGTGGCTTAAAATATCCATTTATTATCTTATGGTTCTGTAGGTCAGAAATCTAACACCAGTCTCACTGGCCTAAAAATCAAGGTATTGTCTGGGCTTTGTTCCTTTTTGGAAACTCTAGAGCAGTGGTTCTCAACCTTCCTGATGCCTTGACCCTTTAATACAGTTCCTCATGTTGTGATGCAACCATAAAATTATTTTCGTTGCTACTTCATCACTGTAATTTTGCTACTGTTATGAATCATAATGTAAGTATCTGATATGCAGGATGGTCTCAGGCGACCCCTGTGAAAGGGTCGTTTGACCCCCAAAGGGGTTGCGACCCACAGGTTGAGAACCGCTGATCTAGAGGGTAATCCTTTCCTTTCCTTTATCTGACTTTATGGGCTGCCTGCATTCCTTGGCTGGGGCTCCTTCCTTTATCTCCAAAGCCCACAATTGCAAGTGGGGTTTTTCTCACCTCATATTACTCTGACTTCCTCCTTTGACTCCCTTTTACAGTTTAACACACCCTTATTATTAATAGTAGGTCAACACAAATAATCCCGGTTAATCATATTTTAAGAAGATTTGATTAACCTTAATTTCATCTTTAGTCTTAATCAACCTTCGCCATATAAGGTAACGTATTCACAGAGATTAGGATGTGGACATCTTTGAATACAACATCCTTGAATAGCCAGCGCCTTACTTGAATAGCCAACCCCAGGAATTGATTGAGATGCATGAGTGAGTCTGATTGTGACCAGAGCTGCCCCTAGCCCAAATTGCTGACCTGCAAAATGATGAATTAAGTAAAAGTTGGTTGAGCACCTTAGTCAAAAGTTTGGTGACTTGTGCAACAAAAGAAAACTGATATAGTCTTTGAAAAAGCCCAACAAATGTTATCTGATTTCTTATATTTAGGTAAAATATTCTAAGATCTAATTTCTTAATCCCGATTATTTGAGACATTCCATTTTTAAACTTTTAATAATAATTTTTACTCTGGTTTTTAAAGTAATGGTGCTATTGGGACAAACTCTGTTCGTACTGAATTATTTGCATAACATTTTAAGCATGACATGTTAAGCATAATATTTCGCTGAGTCCCCTTAGAAAAACTGGGGCTCTTAAAAACGTTTCAAAGGGAAAATATGAACCAGGAGGAATAGTTTCTAATTGAGGCACATGACGTTTTACCTGGTAATGTTTTTCAATCTTGTAATGTTTGATCAATGACCCCATGCTTTCCGTTTCAAGTATTTACTAGCATACTGTGAAAGAGCAGTGGGGCAACATCATCAGTTTGGTGGCAGAGTCTCATAAAATGGAACCCATCTGCCAATTATAACCTCATGCTGTAAAAGTTCCACCAGATATATGTGTGTGTGTGTGTGTGTGTGTGTGTGTGTGTGTGTGTGTGTTTGGGTGGGTAAGGGATTTTCGAAGCAAAATTTATTACTAAGATTCTGAAACTGGAAGGTAATATACAAAGGTAATTTTTTGGCAACCTGAAAAATGCATACATTCAAAACTCTTGGGAATTGAAGGCACCTGCTAATGATTCCTGTTATAATAAGTAGATCAGGGAAATATATTTATGAGTAAATAAGTTGCATTGTTGAAGTATCTTGTTTTTTGTTTGTTTTTCTGTTTTTAGAGTGTTTTGAATTTTGTAGCCATGAAATTTGAGAAGGATATGAAAAAATTTACTTTGTTTTCTACTTTTTTTCCATAGAAAACAAATGGGTCTGGAGTGACCTATGACCTTCCGAATTCTTGTAAATTGGGCTGAATAATGAGGGGTATCTGTTTCTGAATTTTGTTATTATGATGTTTCTCTTGGGAATCATGTAACCAGATATTGGCCTCAAGAAATATCACAATGTGTTTTTTTCTGAGTGGCAAATCAGATAAGCGCTTCTTATTTTTCTGACATGGCTTATCTTATTCTTATTGGAAAATTTCAGTTCCCATTGTAACGCTGCAAATGTCTTGGCTGCTCATGGCAATTAAGACATCGCACATGTCCCTTGGTTATTGGGGCACCTGAGAGCTCTAAACAAAACTGTGCTTGTATGAGATTGCCTCTGCCTACTGCTATTGATTGGGATAGGACTGAGCAACTCTCGTGTCAGCACATGGTGTGCACATGTGTCTTTTTTTTTTTTTTAATGTTATTTTTTTATTTTTTTTATTATTACATAAAGTTTTACAAAGATTGGTACATATATCTCTTTTTCCCCCTGCCCTTCCCCCAGCCTCCCCTACCCCCCAGTGTTTTGTGTCCATTAGTTATGCTTAAATGCATGCACCAAAGTTGCACATGTGTCTTCACAGGTCGTTTGGGGAATGAGGTGAAAGAGATGCATTTTCCTAGGTATAGAAAAAGGCCAGTGTGCTCACTAGGAATTGAAGTTTTTTTACCGCACATATGATGACAATATTGATACAGTTTAATTAACCTAATAAGTGCAAACACTAAGTAGATGAAGATAAACGAGGAGATGAGTGGGGGAAGCACATTTGTTGAGCACCTATGGCAGCTGCATCTCCTGTATTGTCATTGGTTTTAATGCCGGTGACAGGAGGGATTATATATGCAGTGTATGGGATGAGGAAACAGTTCAGGGAGATGGAGCCATGCATATAAAACAGCTGGTGTGGTGCCTAGACTGGAGTAAATAGTATTTGCTATTAATATGTACATAGCAGGGTGTAGCATTCTGCTCTGACTATTCTTTTTTTTTAATATAGTTTATTGATTTTTTACAGAGAGGAAGGGAGAGGGATAGAGAGTTAGAAACATCGATGAGAGAGAAACATTGATCAGCTGCTTCCTGCACACCCCCCACTGGGGATATGCCTGCAACCAAGGTACATGCCCTTGACCGGAATCGAACCTGGGACCCTTCAGTCTGCAGGCCGACGCTCTATCCACTGAGCCAAACCGGTCAGGGCTGCTCTGACTATTCTTAAAAGGAAACCAATACCCAAATTTATCTCCAGTGAGCGTTGGTGTCCCCTGATTGACTCCAGAAGGCGACTAACAGAGCACATGGGAGAAGAATCAGTCTGACTTGTCCCTGCACAGGGCTAATGTTCAATTTGGGCTGTTGTCGTTAATCCCTTTTAATCTGGCCAACTGGTGCCTCACCAGCATCAAACTGCTTCCTCCTAGGGTTTTCATTTGCAGAAGCAAGAAGACCCTTGAGGCCAATAACTAGTTATTTTTTTTAAGATGTTTTAAAATTAAAATAATAGTGTAAGGCTTTTGCTTCTGCTCTCTTTCTGAAACGACCCTTGACAGGAACTGGAAATGCTGTCGTTCTAGTCAATGCAGCCATTATCTCTTGTGGCCAAACGGGATGTGGGAGGTAGGGTAGAATTCCTGAGTTCTTTGTACATAGGAACAAAATGTCTGTCATTTAGTTAAAATAAATTATTGATTTTTAAATCAAATCAAAATATGGAGTCAAACAAGCAGGTTCTGTACTTGACATTTTCCTTACTTGTAAGAACTGTTTTTCACTATTTTATGAATAGTGGGGGGAAATAAGAGGTTATAAATAACGAAAATATGTCTTAGGCTTCCTGAAACCCATAGACAATTATAGGAGCCTGAGAAAAAAAGCTTGTTACCATTATTTTCCAGGAATATAAATGATTTTATTTCTTGCCTTATCAAGCAAGCTGACAAATGCTTTAAACACCCTTTTAAAATTCTTCTTTTCCCTCCCCACTGGAGGCCTGTGCATGAAGCTTCAATCACTCCTTCCATCGGCTCATGATGTCTCCTGTTCCTGGGAACATGGGTGGTAAGTGTCCTCAGCCGCACTGCAGAGCTCAGGCTTGGGAAAGTCTTGAGAGCAAGGCAAATGACTGGTTTTACTGGAAGGAACATAAAGAAAGTTGGACACATATTAAAGTGGATAATGACAGATAGGTTTAGCAGATGAACTGTGGATTTCCTCCAGTGATTAAGAGATGACACAGTTTGTGGTTACTGTGTAGTTGTTTCATGACCAGCAAAATTTAGGTACCCATGGTCTGGGAGTAAGGAAAGTAAAAGAATGGGTAATGGTCACATTAGTTTCTTATTTAAATTTCCTCCTGTGGGTGAAAAAGAGACACATATTAAACCTGACAAGTTCAGGGAAAGCCAGCATGGCAGGCCCTACAAACTCAGAGATTGAAAGTAACCACGTAGGATGGTCTGAACCTAAAAATTCCTAAAAGCAGGTCATGGAGGGTAGGCACATCCTAGACCTGTAGCTTTTGTGAGGGTCTAGAATGCGTCACCCCAAGTTGTACCTCTGTGGTATGCAGATTGTTTTGAGCTAAAGGCACCTTTAGCCTTAGGCTCAAGAGAAACTTCTGCCCCTCCCAATAACCTAGAAGAATTTGAATTAGGTGCCTTGGCCATTATAAGCTATTATTAGACTAATCTATAGGGCAAGGCAAACTTCTTACTAAACCTCTGTTCTATCATCCCACAATGGCTCTTTGAAGCCCCAAGGTGCTTTACCTCATCCTTAGCCCAGGAGGTCTCCAGTACCTCAATCCCCTTTCTATCTTTGAACCTCTCCTGCATGTAGGGGTTTCTGGCTGTCTTATTTATGTGGGGTTCCCACACACATACGTGTATTAAATTTGGTCATTTTCTTTTGCTAACTTGTCTCTTGTCTACTTGATTGTTAGATAAGTCAGAAGAAGGTAGAGGAAATTTTGTTCCTCACCCACACTTTCAATCTTTACCTTACATAAATATGCCTATTGTCTTAAGCATCTAAAATAACATGCAGATTTAAAATACCAGAGTAATAACATTTTCCAGACACCTAAGGGCACAAACACATCAGAGCAGAGACCACAGAACCCCTCATTGTTATCTGATTTCCTGACTACCATCTCTATGTCTCGTAAAGATAGCATTAACTATCCCATTCTCACAATGTAGGAAGTATGTATCGCTCAGTTTTACTTTTAACTCAATCCCAGAGATTCCTCCCCTCGCTTTGCTTTCTCCTGCCCCCTTAATCTAGCACCAATGGATTTCATGTAACCCCCTTTACCCCTCCTCCTTTGATTCTAGTGTGTAAAATAAGCTGTAAAACTACCATTCTTTGGAACATTTTCTCAGTCTGTTGAGATCTTGCTTCCTGGCGATTATTGCAGCTTAGCTCAAATAAATTCATAAAAGTTCTTGTCAACACTCCAAATATCTAGTTGTTTCAGGAATGAACTCCCACATCCTCAGCCTAAGAATCTGGGTTTTTCTTGCTCTGGCTTCTACCTACTCTTTAGTTCCTGCGGTTGTCTTTCTCTCTTTGAACTTTGTACTTCACATGCTATACTCATAAACAATAGCAATATCACTCACTGTACTTCATCAGAAATGTGGCTCTCTGCCTTTGAATTTCATACTCCTTTTGTTCAGAATTCCCCTACTCCCTCTGTTTCCAAGGTTAATGAATAAATCATTTAAAACATTCTATTCAGCCCCAAATCTGGGCTGTGTGTTCTTTCTGTGTTATTTGAAAATATACCTATTTTTCTCAACCATTACATTGCATTTATATTGTAATTTTCTGTTTTGTGGTCTGCATCTACCTCCAAACCAGTGACTTTGAGTTAGTTGTTACTGGGTAGGGTCTTGTCAGTGGCCTATTTTAAAAGCTACCTAGTGATTCTGGTTCACAGCCAGGATCAAGACCCACTGAACTATACTGATAGTTCATGGAAGATAGGATGGTTGAGTGTCTAGTTCACCATCATATCCCATTTTCCAGTTCAGTTCCAGGAAATAGTAAATGCTCAAGAAATATCCATTGATCAAATGTCATTGTATCCCCAATGCTTGGAACAATGTTAAGCATAATTGTTGTTGAATGAATGAATGAGTCCATTCAATCCTACAGGGATTGCATGAGTCAGTAACTCACAGGCTTTATTTTGAAAAAGTTATAGATATATAGGAATTAGAGAAGCACACGAAGAATTGTCATATAACCACTCATACAATTAATGATAAAAATATCTGCAGTGGTTGTAATGATTTCTTGTGGAGAATACCTCTCATGGTGAGACTCTTTCTCCTTCCTGAATGCAGAAATTTTCCAAGTGGTTTGGCAAATGTTCAGTTAATTGAAGCTTTGAGCAAATTCAGTTTTAAGCTCTTTGGAAAACTGCTAAATCTTCTGAGGTCATTCCAGACTATTTGCCTTCCTCTGTTATGCACTAAGGCAGGAAATGTTTTCCTCCTTTTGGAAGTGAGCAATTCAAGGGGCTGGTAAAGAATGCCTCCCGCCAACATGCTATCAGCCCGCATCTAGCTGTTTACCATAGTCTTTTTCAATCTTAACAGGGACATCAAGTTCTTTGGAATACTAGCTATGCATTTATTCATAAGACAAAACAAACATTTCCTGGAGGGTTTCAGAGGGCCGTTCCTTTTAGGTCTTATCTTGGATTTTTCTACAAACAAAAGAGGAAAAAAATAAGTTTAATCTGAAGGAAGACTATCATTTATCAGGTTATGTTGTAGTCCTTTGGTGCATTTCTTTTTTTTTTTCTTTTGAGTCTGAAAGCAAGCCCTCTCCTTAATTTTCCCCATCTTGCATCACTTAATTTTTTTATACTTGTTAGTGGTCATGACCTCACCCCAAGGTCATCTGAGAACAATAGTGCCCGAGTCATTGACATTCTTAGGGTTTGTTTAGAAAGGGTTGTTTGGAGCGGCTATAATGTGGCCTGAGGCATCATATATCGTCCAGGTAGGCTAAAGAATTGGACTCGAACATGTTATTGCAGTGAATATCCAGAAGGAAACACGTAGGTAGTGCTAAATGAGCATGTGCTTTGCCTCAGATTTACTGTCGGACAGGGGTTGATCATAACCTTTTAATCAGGATAGTGTTAGACTGAGGTTTTTGTACAAACTAAATTTGCCTGTGGTAGAATTTGCCAGGGAGGTAGCCCCGGAGGAAGGTTTGATGATTTATTTAGTGGAAAGACCCTAGAATTTGGAGTCAGACTTTGGTTTTAATCCTGTCTCCAACACATACTGTGTGAACTAGGTAAGTTACTTAACCTCACTGAGGTTCAAATTTCTCATTTATAACATGTAATAACCTCCTAAAAAAATTCAATATCCCTGATTTTGTCAGATATATAATTTACTTAAAAACATTAGTTGCCCCTCTCAGCATGACTCAATTGTTGAACCTTGACCTATGAACCAGGATATCAAGGTTTGATTCCTAGTCAGGGCACATGCACAGGCTCAATTCCCAGTAGGGGACTTGCAGGAGGCAGCCTATCAATGATTCTCATCATTGATGTTTCTGCCTCTCTCTTCCTCTCTAAAATAAATAAAAATATATTTTAAGGAAGAAGATGGAGCCTAATTTTATAAAAATACTAGAGGCCCGGTGCATGAAATTTGTGCACAGGTAGGGTCCTTAGGCCTGGCTGGCGATCAGAGCCAATCAGTTTCCTGCCTTCCCACCTCTCCGCCTCCTCCTTCCCTAGCTTCCTCAGCGACCCACTGCCTCTGCTCGCCCGTCATGTTCTGTGCCGCTCCCTGGTGGTCAAGACACATCATAGTGAGCAATTGAACTCCTGTTCTCCCAGTGGAACTCCTAAGGGGACACTTTGCATATTAGACTTTTATATATACAGATTAAACTATGCTATGTGCTATAGAAATAGAAATAGATAAATTGCTCTCCAGTTACCCAGGTTTTATAATTCATATTAATATAGAGAAACATGTAGAGAACAAAAAAACACTTGAATAAGGTAGAGCAGAAATTGTCATGGAAAAAAGTATTGAATTTAGAATCCAAAGACCTAGCTCCTAATCTCAATTCTAGCTGCATGATGGGAGGCTCACTTATAAAATGTAAATAATACCTATCTTAATATTATTGTTTAGAAAATCAATTGTGTTTTTTTTAAATCTACCTTGAAAATGTAATTAACGATGCTACCTACATTAGTCATTAAGAACAAGTTGTATTTCTTCTCCTACTGATCAAAAACAAAGTATTATAAGAGTGGGGAAAGGCACGCAGTTGGGAAAGGGGTATCTTTTCAGAAGCCAGAAAGGAAGATAGTGAGTTTAGTTATAGTATGCTGAAAGCAATTTTTTCAATTGCCCCTTAGAAGCAAGGTTAAAGTTCATGTAGGAAGCACAGATGTTTGCTCAGTGGAGCTATTAGGTGCAGCTGAGAGGTAGACCTACCTGGAAATAAAGTGATTCTTTGTAAACTTTGTGTGGCGTGATTATGAAAAGAATCTAAACTAATAAAAGAGTAATATTGAAATTGACCATTTCTACAGGATGCCTAAGCCACACCCACCAGCCAATCAGAGCGGCTGTATGCAAATTAACCCAGTCAAGATGGAGGCCACCAGACACGGAGCTAGAGTAAACAGCAGGCTTCCGTTGCACCAGGAGTAAACTGTCTGCCTAGGCCGGCTGGGCTTCTCTCTGCTCACACAACATAATTGCAATTATAGAAGCCACGAAACTAAAGCAAATAGCAGGCTTCCATTGCACCAGCGATGGAGGAAACTGTCTGCCTAGGCCGGCTGGGTGCATCTACTAAGGCAACATTCTTTCAATTATAGAAGCCACAGAGCTGAAGCAGACAGGAGGCTTCGTTACCTGCCTAGGCCTTGGCTTAAGGGAACAGTGTATCAATTACCAAAGATAAATAAACCCCAGAAACCTGCTTCCAGCCAGCCTTGCTTGGACGTTGGGTCAATGGGAGCTGAGAGCAGCCTAAAAGCCTGAAAACAGCCCTCAGCCCATCAACCAGACTGGCCACACCCCAATGGGGTGAGGGTACCCACTGGGGGGCTTGGCCATCCTGCAAACAGCCATCAGCCCCTCACCCAGGCTGCTCAGGTATCCCAGTAGGGACACAAAACCTGAAGGGACTGTGGGCAGCCTGAAAACGCCCCTCAGCTCCTCACCCAGGCTGCCCAGGCACCCCAGTAGGGACACAAAACCTGAAGGAGCTGTGGGCAGCCTGAAAACGACCCTCAGTCCATCACCCAGGCTGGCCATACCCCAATGGTGTGAGGGTCCAGACTGGGGGGCTTGGCCAGCTTGCAAAAAGCCATCAGCCCCTTTCCAGGCTGGCCAGGCATTCCAGCAGGTGGACATCCCCAGAGGGGTCCCAGGCTGTGAAAGGGCACAGGCTGGGCTGAGGGACCTCCTGAGTGCACAAATTTTTGTGCACTGGGCCCCTAGTTGGTGTATAAAACTATGGAGGGCAAGAATGAGGATTTAAAGAAAACAGAGGTTTGTGGGAAGAGAAATAAAAGGGTGTGTATGTGTGTTTCAAAATCACAGTTCATAAAAGTTCTCAAAGGCCTTCACTACTAAAGCAAACTAAATTGATTGGTGTTAAAATGTTGTTCCAGTAGGTAATCTTTTTTCTGACTGTCCTTCTGAATTGTTCTGGAAATCTTCCAAAGCAGATTCTTCCATGAGTCATATGTTTTGCTAACTACTTTTAAAGCTTTTGACCCGTATGACTTGGAATTTAACACTTTTTTCACTTATATTATCATTTGGTAAGTTTCCTCCAGTAACAGCAAAATGTTTGTGTAGCCACTGGGCCTGGGCCTGGTCTTTGTATCCCACTTGCTGAGAAGATGGAGCCTAATTGGGTCTTTTTTTAATATTATTTGCTTCTGCTCTGTGGGGGCAAGGAGAGGGAACAGTAATGGCTTTGGGGCTCTTTTGCTTAAAAGAATTGAAGTAGCGAGGCTGGTGTTGCTCAGTGGTTAAGTATCAACCTATGAACCAGGAGGTCACATACCAGTCAGGGCACATGCCTGGATTGTGGGCTCGATCCCCAGTGTGAGGCATGCAGGAGGCAGCCGTCAATAATTCTCTCTCCTCATTGATGTTTCTGTCTCTTCCTCTCCCTTTCTCTCTGCAATCAATAAAAAAATATTTTTAAGGAAGAATTGAAGTACACAAAATATAGGTTAAAATTTTTCTGACTTTAAATTGTCGTATGAACATAAGACTGCTGTTTTTAAAATTGTAACTTGAAGCCCACACATAATGAGTCACTCATTTCAGTAATATCTTGGGAATAGATATGATTTGTGTTGTGAACAGATAAAACACGGAGTTATAATTTACAAGCAGCCGTTTGAAATTAGTTCATCAAATAAGCAAACAACTTGTCCAGTAGAGTGCATTGCAGAGGATGCAATGAATGCAGAGAAGTTGCAGGGAAGGGAAGGCTTGGAAACAGGTGCTCTTGCCTAGGTATGATGACCCTTGTGGGGTACTCCGTGGAGGTCCCTCATGGTGGTATGAATATGCTGAAGGATAGAATGGAGGAAGGAGACATAGAAAGAAAAAAAAAAACAATAGCAGAAGGCCACCACTGTGTTGTCCACTCCTATTCTTGCTTTGAACGGACTCTGTTTAGGACTCTGTTTAGAAGTAAGACTTCTTTCTATATTGCTGTTTTGCTATGGTGAAGAGTTTAGTTGATAATGGTAGGTAGTGCTTAGTTCATTATTGTGGCAACAGCTCACAGATTTCCATATGCAATCCCACCAGTCTTCCTGTATCTGGAGAAAAGTCTAATAGAGAGTAGAAACCTAACCTTTATGTATAGATATTCACTTAACTGTGCTCTTGCTCCTTCTTTACAGCTTCCATGTGCCCTGGGCAAAGTAATTATTTCCCCTCTTAAAAGCACAAATAATGATGGATACATGTCCTTATCCATTTGTCCAAACCCACAGAATATTCCACACCAACAATGAACAGTAGTATGGACTTTGGGTGATAATGATGGATCAACGTAGGTTCAGTTATAACAAATGTACCTTTCGGGTGAGGGGTGTTGATAGTGGGGGAAACTACGCATGTATAAAGGCAAGGTATACTAGTGTAAGAAATCTCTGTACCTTCTGCTCGCTTAGATATGAATCTAAAACTGCTCTAAAAAATTGTCTTGAGAAAAACAAACAAAAATACCCAAAGCACAACAAACTACAGTCAGTCACCATTTATCCTCCTATAATCATGAAACTAACATTAATTTGCAGAGCAATGGGTAAGAAATCACCACCCAATTTCTAAATCTAATAATCTTAAACTAGTACTGAGTCAAAATGGAGAAAAATTGGAATCTATAGACTTTTCAGTTACTTTGAAATTGATCTGAGTTTGGCATTTCTCAAATTAATTTTCTAATGAACTTTCAGCTTTAATTTGTAAGAATTAGGATTTCAAGAGAAAATTATTTAGCTAACTTTTTACTTTTGCATTATGTATCATGGTTTTGGTATGTAAAAACCCTTAGGTATAGAGCTAAAAGCATTGAAGACTTTAAAAATTGAGAACAAAAAGAAATTACATTTTTAAGTAATTTTGAGTTAGGTATAAATCTATAATGTTCTTGAGTTGAAAACTTTGCCCCTAAAATATTTTCAAACTTTAGAAAATAAAGTAGTCATTTGTTTTATTTTGAATAATTCTTTTTAAAAAGAATTTTTTAGTTTTCAATTACAGTTGACATACAATGTCACATTAGTTTCAGGTGTACAACATAGTGATTAGACATTTATATAACTTATTTAGTGATTACCCTGATAAATCTAGTACCCATCTGGCACCATACATAGTGATTATAATATTATAGACTATATTCCCTATGCTATACTTTATATCTCCATGACTATTTTGTAACTACTAATTTGTACTTCTTAATACCTTTCTCTTTTTCAGCCACTCCTCCCTACTAGCAACCATCAAAATGTTTTCTGTATCTATGAGTTTATTTCTGTTTGTTTATCTTTTAGATTCTACATGTAAGGGAAATCAATATGGCATTTGCTTTTTTTTTGCCTGACTTATTTCACTCAGCACAATACTCTCTCAGTCCATCCATGTTGTTGCAGATGGCAATATTTCATAGTTGATGTTACTTTTAACATAGTTAAAATCATTTTAACATAGTTACATTGTGTATGATACCCAAACAATGCAAATTATAAGGCAAACATAATCTTCAATTATTAGTGAAGCAAAACAAGAAGACCTCATGGTATAAAATAGCCTTGTCCAAGTGCTAAGTGTACTTCACAGCTGTTTGGACTTTTCAAAAGTCTTGCTATCTTTATAATGCACAATTTTAGCTTTCTGTGTAGCACTCTGTGTGTCTATGTTTATTCATGCTCAACAGAGGATGGTTTATGTATATTTGTTTCTAGTATCTAGGCAACTTTATAGGGACTATTTTTTAGTCACTTTCTGTTAGCTCAGATATTTGCAAGCCTATTAGCATAGAAAGGGGGCAAGAGGGCCATGTGGATGGCTTTTTGTGTTACCTGGAGATATCACAAAGTTATTCACAATTATTTTTTAAGTTTAAAAGTCATTATAATGAATATGTTCTGTAAAGATGTGTACAATAACCAAGAATACATGGTTTTACCTTTTATTGGATAATCACCTTCCTGATGAACTTTCCTTTTGATTTGGCAAGGTATTTCTTTGTCATCTCAGCTATTACATATCAAGGCCTTCCAAAATCCATACACACAATACATAGGATACATATCACTAGGATTTTACGGTTATGAGTTTTGTCACCTATATTTTTGACTCATCTTTTTCATAATTAGCTCTGTAAAGAAACTGGCTTCCCAACGCAGCACTTAAAACACAACGTATAACAGTTGCCACCTACATTGACTAAGTATTTATATATCAATATTTAGAATTTACCTATAAATTTTAGACTTAAATTTTCTCGACTTAAACTTTAAGTGGAAAAATTACATCAAGAGGGAATAAGAGCGTGTTTCCTCATACAACTTTAAAACTGTGTTTTTTGAGTTATGTTCAGAATGTAATCTCTGATAATTTTGTGACACCCGAACTGAGTGTGTATTCCTCCACATAGGATAGTGTTTGCTACAGCTGAGCATTCTGGGACATTATTTACCAAATAATGCTTTAATTCATTAATATATATATATATATATATATATATATATATATATATATTCTTATTGATTTCAGAGAGGAAGAGAGAGAGAGATAAAAACGTCAATGATGAGAGAGAATCATTGATCAGCTGCTTCCTTCAGGTCCCGGGACCCTGATGCTCTACCCACTGAGCCAAACCAGCTAAGGCCAATGAAGTTTTCTGTACACTTTTCTTTCCCAGGAGATAAGTATTTTCTAGATGCCTTTTTCTGCTCCTGGCCATGAAAAGTTCAACTTTTTGGCCAGGATCTACATTTTAACTCAGCACTTTGCAAGTTAGAACTCAGTGCTCTCTAGTTTCTAGGATCAGCAAATGCCCTTTAGGGAAAGATTTAATTTCAGCCATTTATCTCCCCATTAACTACCTCCTCTTCCTGGTTGGACTTGGAGATAGTGTGAGTTCTCCAACTTTATTATTCTTCAAAAATTGTTTATTCTTGGTCCTTTGTGTTTTCACATAAATTTTAGTACCAAATTTTCGCTTTCTCTTGAAATACCTATTTAGAGTGGATTTTTTTCAATTTTTAAATCAATTCGAGGGATATGGAAAGTTTTATACTATTGATTTTACCAATACATGAATATTTATTGAAATATTTTAAATTTATCTCTAATATTTTATAGTATTTTATAAAAGTCTGTACATCTTTTGTTAGATTTATTCCTACATATTCAATTTTTATACTCTTGCAGATGTTATCTTTTTTTAAAAAGTTTACATTTTTCAACAGTTTTGCTTATATGTAAATACAAATGATTTTTATATTTGGCAACCTTATTAAGTTTGCTTATTAATTCTATCAGTTTATCAATAAACATTTAGATTTTCTATATTTACAATCATGTTTTCCATTTTTAATGTATCATTCTTCTTTCAATATTTAATTGAATAGTGAATATTTGTGGTTTTAGCAAAAAAACCTAGTTTTATTTTCAAGCTCTGGGGCAAGGGATTAATAGTTCATCAATATTATCTTTACTATAGGTTTTTGTAGGCATTCATTGGCAAGTTAAGGAAGTCTCAATTTATTGGTAGTTTGATAAGAGTTTTTTTATGATTTCTGATGGATTGGTCATGAGTGTCAAAGAAAGAGCGGAATCATGGATAATGCTAGGGTTTTTTTATGTGGACAATTGGAAGGATGGCTCAGTTCTGTACCATCTCTCATCTATTTTAATCTTGTTTTCTCTTATTTTTGTTGTAATTGCTTTATGCTTGTTTATATTCTTTCAATGATAGTTTAGTGGAGCTTTGGGTTGAAGCAAAAATGAACCTGTGTGTTTAACTCAACATGTTTATCCATAAGTCCCTATGGTAATTTTGATAAATTAATTTTACTTAATTTTGTTTTGAGGGGAAGAAACACCTTTCCCTGGCATGTGACACTTTATTTTTTTAAATGTGATGGAAAATAAATGTCCATGACCAAAAACAATGTGGCTCGTGTCCATGCAATACATGTGATTTAATTAGAATTTCCTTGTTGTATTTGGTTTCCATGGTGAGAGATTATTTTTTACCCTTGTGGCACTGCCAAAATGATATCCATGAATTATCTTCTCTGTAATTAAACTAGTCCATTTTTGTATTTTGGAATGACTAATGGCAGTCATCCAAGAACTTTTATGTGGCCCAAAAGAGATACCGTGTACCCTGAATAATTCCACAAGGAATTGGAAAAGGTCCAACCAATTAAAGCAGATATTTAACACTACTCGTTGAGAAGCATGAGGAGGGTCCATCACAACTGATGTTTAAATATATAAATTATTGTAATCAGTATTTTGTTAATTAGCTTCATTTCCTGATTGAGCATGGCAAGTTGGAGTTTTATGCTATTGTTGGCTAGTCACTGCTTTTTTTCCTGTTTTGTAGAATGACAAACGTTAACTGGGTTTGTTTATTTCTTCTAGATATTTCCTATATTTCCCCAATCACTTCCATGGCCAAAAATGATCAGGTAAAACATATAAAGGAAAACATGAATTATCATAATTTGAAAACTGTATGCTATGAAATTGTCTTTATATAAAAATCTGAAAACTGTAATAAGAGTAATTTGGTCAGCTTGAGGTATTACTTGAGGATCAATATGTTGACTTTATGTTAAGAATTAGATATACATTCTGAATAAATTTTAAAAAATATAAAATTTTGTAAGCGAAAAGTGCACTCACATTTTAATTCTTTTTAAATTGTTGATACACATGGAAATGATCAGAGAACCAGAATTGTCAAGATTTATCCTCCCTGTGCCCCTATTTCAGAACTGTGTATTAAACAATCTGTGTGACCTACTTCAGTAGCAGTGTATTAATGGAATTCTATTTTGTATCTCCTGTTGTCATGTTTCTCAAACTGGAGTAACTGAATCATTGGAACCCACGCCAGGTTGCTGGTTGTTGACACCCCAGGATGAACAAGGTGAAGCTTCCTGGAACATTTATCTGAGAATTTTTATGAAGACCCTATAGTTAAGCAGAGCATAACACAAAATATACACAAAGGAGACAAAAGAAATTTCTACTTGTCACAGCTGCCTTTGGGCTGCACCTCAACCCCAAACCCTAGGGGTTCCATTGCCTCTATTATCTGAATACTTTGATACAATATTTGAGCAGCTAATTGTTGAAGTCTTCAGGAAAGTTCTTTTGATGCTGGCCCATTTTTAAAAGATTTCTAGGGTTAGATACTGACAATACCATATTCCATGACTCGTAAAAGTACAGAATATTGTAGAATAGCCTTCAGGACATAATGTAAATCTCTAATTATCCCACTAAGTTTCCCAGTCTTTCTTTTTACTGAAGCATACCTAACTTAATCTCAAGTAAGTCAGTTCAGTGACAATTTTAGTTTTGGTTGACATTTTTAGTTCTGTACAGAAAAAAAATTTAACAGATATGAATTAAGAGTTTTCTGCATATAAAGAGCCCCTTCTGTATTATTTCTTTTAACCATCACAACAGCCCTTTCAGTTAGGTACTATTCTCATCCCTTATTACAGAGAAGAACTTGGCACAGAGTGGTCAAGTTATATTCTCAAGATCTCACAGCCTGAGAAAGCAGGATCCGGATTTAAATCCTCCTTTAAGCATTATTCTTTATCTGAAAATAATCTTGAGTTAACAGCATTCCTGGACAAAAAAAATAAATAAATAAAGCAAATAAAATCTTTATAATCTCGTATAATAGGGTTGGCTTCTGCAATGTGATACGATCCTTAACTGGTGGCATCCAGCTGCACACAGGGCTCAGCTTCCACGAACAGCATCAACTTACACACCCTTGGAGCTAAGCAGTCAGTCCCAAAGCAAATTATGAAGTTGATGAAATTCATATTCCCTTTGCACAGCCCTCAGCTTCCACATTCTTGACCTTTCTTGGCACACTCCCTTGAACTGCTTTCTAACCTTCCCCTCTTATGTAAACACAAGCAAATTTGATAGCAGCCTTTATAGTGTGGTTGATGGGTTCCACTTTATATGGGTGTGAATGAATTTCAATCATGTGCGTTACCTTAACTAGACATCCTCATTCAAACTTTTGGTTTTATCTCTAATGGAAGGATTTGAGTCCATTAAAATGCCAACCTCAATAACCATGGGATAAAATAATTTGAGCGTGGGAGGCCCTTGAGCTAACTATGTCATTCGTACCCCACTTAATGAGACCAAAAGAGGGTAAAGACGGCCTTAAAGGAACAGCACGACATAGTCTCTGCTTATTTAGACCTACCCTCCTTTGTGAAAGTAAAGCCAACCCATCAGTTGCAGCAGCAGATATTTTCTAGGAGTTTCTGGAGGCAGAAAAGCACAAATCCTGTTGTTACCATTTTCTTGCAAGACTGGAACAGGTGTCTAGGGCACATGTTTTTCTTCTAGACACTCTGCCCACCATCAATGCCCACACAGAGGCTTCAAGATCAAATAGGTCAAACCTCCTGTGCATTCTGACGTGATGTTTTGGTCACCAGCTCTTATGGAATCACTGCCCTAGTGACATCCTGGAATGTGCATATCTTTTGTATTACTTTGATCCCTGATGAAGTAAATATCTTCCTCATTAAAAGAGGCACCGCAGCAGACATTGTCTTGCATTAAATCTGTTTTTAATTTATCATTTCCACTGGGCCCATGGAAGTCATGGAATACTTCTCTTTTCTTCACATCCTCAGTGCCTAGCAGAGTTCCTGGCACAGTAAATGCTGAATGAATGAGGGATGAAAAAATAAATGTGTATTGATTCTATATATAACTTTAACCTCTTTAGAAGTGTGTATAAAATAATTCTCAATGGGTTTTATGTACCACAAAAATGTAGCCTACAGTAATCAGGCAACATAATGTATGCCACAAGAATAAGGTTCTGGCATGGGCAAAAATCATCTTGTTTATTAACAAAAATTTAAGACTTAGGTCATACAAAGTAATAATTTTGTAATTTTTCAAGACACGTCCAAATTTGATGAACACTCTTAAGAGTCCCTCAAAAAAAAAATGTCAAACTGCCTTTTTTTATTTATGACTTCAGTCATGTTAAAAAAAGCACAATAGTCCTTCATTACTTATCACAGGTTTATAGGCCTCCTTGGACTATACCTAGCTCCAATCTATCCTTCCAGTCTAGTATCCCCTCACTTTCCAAATGCAGCCTTTCTCCATGCAAACCAGTATCCTCAGTAAACTGCTGTTACTCAACATTTGGGCTCTTTGTGGGCTTTGCTCATTTCTGTCAACAGTTCCTCCCTCACATTTCCGCAGTCCTACTCAGTCAGTCTCTACTCATCATCAGGGTCCAGCTCAAGTCCTTCTTCCACCTTGAACCATTCCCTGATAACTCTTACCAAGTGATTTTCTACTTGTTCTTTTTCTGAGTTTCTAGCACACATATTGTTAGTGCCACAGTTGCAACCTTATTTCTACTTGCTCTATGTTTTTCCCTCAAATATAAACTATTTGAGGACAGTGATTGTGTCAAAACCTCTGAGAATCCTTGTATACTGTTGGCAAGAATGTAAATTGCTGCAGCCATTATGGTAAACAGTATGGAAGTTCCTTAAAACATTAAAAATAGAGCTGCCATATGATCCAGCAATTCTACTTCTGGGTATATATCCTAAGGAAATGAGAACACGATATTGAAGAGATACCTGTACTCTCGTATACATTGCAACATTATTTACAATAGTCAAGATATGGAAACACCCTAAGTGTCCAAAGACAAATTAATGGATAAAGAAAATGTGATGTAGCTCTAGCCAGTCTGGCTCAGTCGGCCTGTGGACTGAAGGGTCCTGAATTCCATTCTGGTCGAGGGCACATGCCCGGGTTGCAGGCTCAATCCCCAGTAAGGGGTGTGCAGGAGGCAGCCAACCAATGATTCCCTCTCATCATTGAAGTTTTATCTCCCTCTCCCTTCCTCTCTGAAATTAATTTAAAAAATATTTAAGATATTTTTTAAAACAAGATGTGATGTATAAATATACACTGAGTGGCCAGATTATTATGACCACCTGATGTTTGTAGACAAATTAGCTATAATTTCCCGCTGAAGTTGCTAGAGGGCCATATCATTATAAACATCTGAGTAGCACAACATACCTAAGTATTGTTGCTGATCAAGTCTATCCTATCATGTTGATGGCATATCCCAATGGAGATGGCTTCTTCCAACAAGACAATGTGCCATGCCACAGTGCTTGTATTATATAGGAGTGGTTTCAAGAACATGAGGGAGACTTTACCTTGCTTAGGTGGCCCCCACAATCACCATGTCTCAATCCAATTGAGCATTTGTGGGACAAAGTTAAAAGAGCCACCAGGCAGCTGGTTCCACAACCATCAAATCTCACAGAACTGGACAGTGCTATTCATCAGGCATGGGGTCAGGTTCCTCGCATCACCTTTCAAAATCTCGTGGAATCAATGCCAAGAAGAATCACCAGAGTATTGAAGGCAAAAGGTGGCCCAATGAAGTACTGATGGGGTGGTCATAATAATCTGGCCACTCAGTGTATATCTATATCTATATCGATATAGATATAGATAGATATTTATAACCTGACGTATATATATTAGATTACATATAAATATATTAGTATTCAGCCAAGAGAAAGAAGGAAATCCTGCCATTTGTGACAGCATGGATGGATCTTGAAGGTATTATGCTAAGTGAAATAAGCCAGATGGAGAAAGACAAATACTGCATAGTATTATTTATATATGGAATCTTTTTTTAAATATTTGTTTTTATTTATTTCAGAGAGGAAGGGAGAAGGAGAGAGAGATAGAAACATCAATGATGAGAGAGAATCATTCATCAGCTACCTCCTGCATACCCTATATGGGGATTGAGCCCACAACCCGTGCAGGTGTCCTAACTGGGAATTGAACCATGACCTCTTGGTTCACAGGTTGATTCTCAACCACTGAGCCATGCCAGTGGGGCTGGAATATCTCTTTCTCTCTCTCTCTCTCTCTCTCTCTCTCTCTCTCTCTCTCTCTCTCTCCAAACTCATAAAAATAGAGAGTAGAAAGTGGCTGTCAGGGGTTAAGGGAAATAGGGAGAGGTTGATAAAAGGGTACAAACTTTTAGCTACAAGATGATTAAGTTCTTAAGATCTAATGTATAACATGGCAATGTAGTTGATAACACTGTGTAATATAATTGAAATCTGTAAAGAGAGTAGAACTTACGTGTTCTCACATATACACATACAAAAGATAAATATGTGAAGTGATGGATGTGTAAATTAACTAGATGTATATAAAAAAACCCGATGTACACTTTAAATATGTTACAATTTTGTCAGTTATACCTCCGTGAAGCTAAATATTTTAAAAATTGTACTCAGCATTAGTGCTTGCTTGTTGGCAGAGTTGAGGTTTATTTCTTTTATGTTTCACTGGTCCCTTTATGGATACTTTTCACATCCATTTCCTATTATTTGATCTTCTCTAAAAATTAACAGCACTTGTCAAATCTTTTTTATAACCTGACATATAATGTTATGTCTTAACCAAATGATATCCAAACTTGTCTGAAAGGAAATCTTGTCTTCCTCTTTTGGAACCTTCCTCCACCTTCTGCCCACCAGATGTCAATGCTTCTTTTGGAAGCACTTTTTGTATGGTTTTCCTTCTCATCATGCAGAGAGCAGAGTCTGTAGTTTAAAGATCTTCACAGTTTTGACATCTGTGGGTGACAGGTCCAGGAAACTATATGGCCACAATGAAATGGATAAACAGGATGTATACCAAAGATAGTCTTTCTGGAGGGGATATTTTCTCCAACTTTCTACTTAGAGCCTAGCGGGACATGAGCAGAGAGCTGAAGGATAACCTGTAAGTCTGAAACAGCTCTTTTCCAGTCGCAAGAGAGGATGTAAAATTGCTGACATTGGTTTTCAAAAGTTTAACTTGCAAGAAAAAGGGAAATAGTACCTGGTATGGTGGTTTTTCACTGACACTAAGATCAAAGCTAATTATATTCAAGTATAAAGTAAGTGGAGGCTCTGGGAATTGCTCTAATTTTAATATAAACAATTTTCTAATTTTTGCCCACTTTCAACTGGCCCATACTTCTGTTTGCAGTTACATTGATTTGAAATACCTATTTTGTGAAAAAAAATACCACATTTTAACCTCTTTTAACTTGGTAATATTATTATTAGCAGTGAGGTTCATTTATCTAGCAGCTGGACTACTCTGATACTTATTAGAAAGATCAGTATATTTTTCAGATCCCCATGTACTTTTATGTACTGCACCTTCTAATATATTTCATTTACTTATCATACTATAAGGTATCATATTATAGGTAGTTATGAGTATTATGGAAGGATTTGATTTCTTGATTTAAAACTTATTGCATGATCCAGATCTTGCATGATCTCTATCTACTTTGACAAGGGGGAAATGGTCTAACGCTCCCACTATTTCTGTTTTTCCTAAGGCTGTGGAAATTCTAAAGGCTGAGCCTCAAGCATGGTTCTGGGCCACTTCCGAAGCTAGCCTTCATATTTTGTGTTTTCTAACTATTCTACTCTTTGAACTGCCTTACCACTGTTTAAAAGAAAGTGGGTCAATATATATATTTTTTTTAGTTTTACTTTTTAGACTTAGTCTATAAGTATATGAGTTAACATGAAAAGTACCATGATTAATTACACTCTATGCAATTAATCAAAATATCCACTTTATCTAGGGATTTTGGTGGCAGATAGCACAGCCTTGATAACTGATTAACTGGCCTGGAGAAATGTGGGCACTTAAGGCTAGATTGGCAAAATCATAGGGAAACAGCAAATGCCAAGAAGCTGAAATGAGTCCCACTCAAAAATTCTTTGAAGGATGCATTTCAATTAGAAAGAAATGTAGTCAGTCCTGTGTATATGCTTCTTTCAGAGATAGAGTTAGTTTACATCAGTATTTCAATAGCCACCTTGAATATCTTCTAAACTTCGGCAAGAATGAGAATTAACATGGGCATTCTCATATTGGAAGGGAAGAGAGAAGGAAAATTTTTGGAAATAAAAGCAACTGAGAAGATGCATTTTTTTAAAAAAAGAAAAAGTTTATTTAGACATCCTATTAACTTTATGTGAAAATTTGATTAAATGCCTGAAGCAAAGCCTTTGTGTATGCAGGTCGTTGGGATTTGATTGATACAGTTTAAGTCTGAGCTAGCAAAACCATGCAGTTAACTGTTGCTTGGGGTTTCAGGACTCCAGCCTAACACTGCTGCATGGATAAGTTTGTGCTTCCTAGCCCAAGAGTCAACTGCAAAAGTCTTAGGACAGTTGTTCCGTTCTCTGTACTATTTCTGATTTCAATAACAGTATCATTAGTTACACCTGGTTAAAAGGTAAACTAAGGAAAATTTTTTTCAAGAGTTTACTTCAGCATGCACTAGTTCAAATCGCACAATACCAACCCAAAGGTGGTTAGGAGGGCTACACAGACAGACATAAGGGACAAGGATTTTACAGAGAAAATGCTGAACCAAAGCAAATAAATCATTTAATTGGTTATACTTTGAGCAGTTGTCTTATTTGGGAAAGTCTAATTGGCGGTTTATGATGGGTTTCACTTAAAGTTTTGTTTTCTTGGACTCAAGTGCATCGACTAGTTTGGGTTTTGTTCACTTATGTAGGCTACCAAGGCACTAGAGACACTTCAGTCTAGGTCTTCCTTGCTTAAATATTTTAACATCAATATAAACACAAGCTATTTTTTTTATCATTAGAACTCTGATTTGCATTATAAATATGGGCCAGACTAGAACTCAGAATAAAATTGAACATCATTATTATGTGTCCAGATATTTCTATACAATATCTCTGAATGAACTTTATTTCTCCTAACTCTTCCAGAATCACTAAAACTGCGCGTGCAGAAAAGCATATACCATCCAACTTTCCACCTGCAGACCTGGGGATTCAGGTCAAGGAAAGAATTGCAGCCACCTAAAAACTAGATCTGTGTCATGTGCAGTTGAGTTTGAGATGTGGCGATTTCGGTGAAAGGCAAATTATGTAGGTTTAAAAGACATGGCAAGCCTTTAGAATCATATTTATTACCACAATCAAGAGTCATACGTTTTTTTAATCATGTTCCCTTCCCTTATTTTGTAGCAAAATTAAGAAATATTTCTAAGTTCAGAAATTGAAACTTTACATATGACAGTTTATTACTTATTAAACTAAAAAAAGGTTGCAATTTTAACTATCTTCATATGTTTTTTCCTTACATGCAACATTGATTGGTTTTATTCAAAGAAAAATATGTTTATAGAAAATATAGAGTGTTTCTCAATTCAAATCAATAGTAAAATTTACAAATGGAGGATGTATCTATAAGGTGTTGTTTCACTGTAGTCCATTGCCAGTCGCTAAGCCTATGGATCCTGTGGTCCCTGCTAGCTGTGCAGCAGCCAGAAATAAGCCACAGCAATTTGGTATTACAAGTACTAAGGCCCTGAGTTGGTTACCCCAGGGAGAATAAAATAGCTGGGTATTTCTAGAAAAATGTAGTCATTCAAATTTGGCCGTCCAAATTAAAGAGAGGATGATGCGGGTACCATGAAAACAGACACAGTTTAACCAGTTAAGAGAAATGACTGAAAAGAACAAGTTCATTTTCTGAAATGATTGATTCTATGGACTCCATTTGGTGTCTTATGTAATGTGCTTCTAGTAGCCTCATGCTTTTGGCTTTCTAGGTCCTTCTGAACAGACCTTTACATGAACCATATTTTTTCCTGGAGAATGCAACATGACCACACAGATTTGGTCAAAATAATGAACATTCCTTTAAAGGCCAACTGAGAGAGGAAGGGATTGCTCAGCACATTTTACCACTGATGTAATTTCCTCTCTCATTTTTCTTTCTTTTTCTCATATGAAACATCACATCATTCCTTAGGATGAGCAACTCACAGGCTAAAAATGTAAGTCTTTCTCTGTGTCTGGAGGAAAATTTTGTCATTTAAAATAAAATAGCTCTTACCAAGCAGGACAGTCTTCCCAAGTATTTCGTGCCTGGGACTGTTTGCATTCTTTCCCAGTGAGCTAGAGCGATAGACTCCAGGACCTATTTATAACAGGCAAGACCAGCTATTCCACTATCGGTGCTGGGTTAAGAATAAAAGCTCCAAGTGGTTGGATGGAATGTCCATGTGACTCTTCCCAGCAAGGCTCCTTTGCCCTTTTTGGGAAAGTGGCTGTATGTCATGTTTGTGAATAGCATGTAATGTGAAAATGGAAACAGTTGGATTGAAACCATACATGGTGAAGTCAAAATGATGCTCTTTCTTGAGCTGTCACTGATATACGCTGGGGTTATTTCAGAGCTTGAAGAATAAATAGAAATCAGGCATGCTGGAGGAGGAGTAAAAGTCTGTGAGAGCACTCTGTGCGTTTTCCCAGGCAGTATCTCCAACTTTCACTCTGACTTCGGAAAACATGGTTCCAGCGTAGTCACGTCTGAGCCCTTTGTGAGGGCTCACAGAAAGCCCGGCTTGTTTACAGACCCAAGAGAGGTTTCTACCTAGCACTGTGCTCCTCAGGATTGCCAAGAATTCCAGAGCTGAAGCAAAACCCGAACAAACAAAAACAATACCCTCTCCCGTGAAACAAGCACAAGAAGACACTGCAAAATAAGTGCTAACTGATAAACCACACAGAACCATAGAATGTTGGACCTGTGCAGGATGCTTTAGATGAAGAAAACAAGGCAAAAATTAGAATAACCTAATAGCCTAGCCAGTTATAGCAGAACTGGAGTCACTTCTCATGGCTTCCTGTCTCCCTGTCCAGGGGTTCCCTTCATGGGGAATGCAAATAAACAGCAAAATGGACAAATGGGGGGAGTGTCTATAACGTGTTGTTGTAGTGTAATCCATTGGCAGTCCCTAGACCCAGAGAGCCTGTGGCCCCTACTAGCTGTGCAGCAGCCAGAAATAAGCCACAGCATCTTGGTATTACAAGTACTAAGGCTCATCTGATTTGGTTACCTGAGGGAGAATAAAGTAGCTGGATATTTCTAGGAAAATGTAGCTATGTAAACTTGGCCATCCAAATTAAAGACAGGATGATGCTGGTGCCATGAAAGTAGACACAATTTTAACCTGTTAAGAGAAATGACTGCTCAGAGGAAACAGTCTTCTCTGCATTTGGGGGGCTCTCATTATTTATGAAGCATCAAGATGTTCTCAGATTTAGGCGTTTAATGCCATGAGAATTGGTCTGTTAACAGAACAATTTTAAAACTGCCTTCATAGCTAAACCTAATTCCCTAGCTGAAATCGTACATGGGAATATACTTCTTTCTCTCTCAAAGAGTCTGTATTTGAATTGATATTCTGAGTTCTCCTGCAAATGCACAGTCATGTCTGTGGTGCTCTCAGCCTCCCAGAAACATATCTGTGTGGAGGGCGGTGCTTATTACTCCCAGCCCCACCTCTTCAGGGCACAACAGCAGGGAGCAACTTTTCTTCTAATTCAGTACTGCTAAGCCATCAGACCTACACTAGAGAAGTGACTGAATCCAGATGAGTTTGTGTTATGAGTTTGAGACTTAAGTCTGAGCATCATTTATAAGCTCTTCTTTTCAGTGTCATAATAGAACAAACATCTTCATAATGGTGGAGAAAAGAAAATCTAGAGTAACTTTCTGGGTTTTATCTTAGATTTTTGAGTGGATCAAATAATGCACAAAAATTAAAGATATGATTTTTATGATGTTCAAAATTAACTGGAAGAAATTTATTTTAATACATAAAGGCATAAATATATATCAGGAAATTATAATAATGGCAAATGTCCTACATAAACCATTGACCGGAGTATGTGCATTGATTCTCTCACATGATCTTCTCAACCCTATTAGCAGTAACTATTAGCAGTTCATTTGTCAAGGTGAAAATTAAAGCTCAAAATGGTCATGCAACTAGTAAATGTCAGAGTTACAGGTCTTCATGACCAGAGTAAATGCTTCGGACCACAAGTTCTACCACCATCCAGAATAAAAGTGATAATTTTACCATAACACCACTTGACAGATAGAAACTTTACTGGTGGTGTGCTAAGCTTACCAGGTTTTGATTGGTTTTGTTTGGTAGGTCTCCCTTGTTCTTTTTTCAATGAAAAATCTTGGAAGACTTAAACTGTCCTATATATTTTTTATGAAGAGAGATTAGAACAAAGTAGGCTGTCAGCAACTGGCAAATCAGTGACTCATGTGAAAAACTATTATCTTCCATTGAGAGCCCAGGGACAGGAATCTGCCATAGTCTGACTGTGAGATTGATGTGAGATGATAAAACTGGAAAACATTCTCTACAATTCCTTCTAGCTGTGTAATTCTATGACTCTTACAGAACCTTCCCATTGAAGATCTGGCATTGTTTATTTAAAGATTTATGTACTTTAAATCACAGGAAATAGTTACCAATATATAATTAAATTCAGACTTAAGAATACCATATTCCATGGAAACATAATTTCTCAGAAAAGCAGCACCAATGAATTGATAGTCGAAAGCCTAAATTTTTATATAGTAATGTGTAATATGAGGCACTCTGATAACTGGAGGAAACATATATGTTTTTTTTTTTCTAAATATTTTTATGATTTCAGAAAGAAGAGGGAGAGAGGAGAGAGGAGAGGGAGAGAGCGCTAGAAACATCAATGATGAGAGAGAATCATTGATTGGCTGCCTCCTGAACACATCTCTTCCGTCTCCCCCCCTCCCCCCCCCAATGGAGATTGAGCTTGCAACCTGGGCATGTGCCCTGACTGGGAATTGAACTGTGACCTCCTAGTAAACAGATTGATGCTCAATCACTGAACTGGGCTGAAGTGCTTTTTTGATAGAGAGCTTTTGAGCATCTTTCCTCCAAAGTCATCTCCTGGTGGCAGTTTGGGCACAAGGCTAAATTTAGCAATGGAATTTGTTGAGCATATACTTACCCGCTGGTGTTCTGCCTTAAGAGTTGTCATTTTGGACTTCAACCCAATTCTTCTGATTCCACATCATACAACTTTTTTTCATTTTCCTATCTTGATTTTTCTTATCTTATAGATACTGAAACTGAGCAGAAAGGGCATAGGTTACTTATCCCTGGTCACCCAGTCACAGGTGCCTACTTTGCATCTAAACTGCACAACGATAGAGACACCTTCTATTTTGAATTAATTTAGCACAATAATGAGTTGTGGAGACATGGCACTCCAAATTTACCCAAATTTCTGGGTTCAACTACCTCTATGGGGCAATTGCAAATGTTTAGTTTGTGGACAGTGTCCTGTTCTCTGTTTGCCCTTATTCATAAGAAAATTTGAGATTATAAACAGATCATCACTGCTAGAAAATAGAAGCGTCAATAAGGTCAATTTATAAGTGAAGAATACCATATTGTGTTCTTCACTATACACACAGAAGCACCAAGTAAAGAAATGCACAGCGACTCACATGCAAATTTTCTCAAACATCTAGATCTTTCCAACATCTGTAGACCTCAGGCTGCTGAGGTGTTAGGATATCTCATGCCAATGTAAAAACCAGTGTAGAAAGTTTGCTTCTTTTAGCAACATGAACATTTTGTGACTGAGCTGAGAAGATGAATTTTTTAGTATTAATGTTGTGTGATTTGGGGGCCAGATGCCACATCTGGAGCCCTCTCCCACTCACCGCGAGCAGCAATATCTTAATGAAGGAAACTTGTTCCTGCAAAGAAAACTCAGAGTAGGTCTGCAGATAATGATAATATTTTGTGTAAGTTGTACTGGATATCACTCACCCAAAATTCTGCACACATTTCATATTTAGGATGGGAAATTTCTATTTAGTCTATGGCTTTGTGTGTGACTATGGCTGAAGCTGACTATGGCATATTTTTCCTGTCTTGATTATTTTCTTGGGATTTCTGGCCATCCTGTTTAGGCTCCTGCTGCTGGCAGGTGGGTCTCATCAACATCCAAAAGATGCAGTGCTTCAGCCTGCCCAAGGAGGTTAGAGTAACTTTCCTCTTGGACAAACACCCACAAGGTACAAGACTTCAAAAACATATGCCCAGCCTTTGTAGAATCTCTGTAGAATATTTTTTCCTAAGAGATTCCTACCACATTTTCCTCAAGCCCTTTTTAAAAATATTTTATTTTCACACTTGAGATTAATTTTGCCCATTCAGATGGTTATTATTCAAGAAGGAATTACTTTGTGTGTGAAAACAGTGAAACTAGAAAAAGCACAGTATACAAAACTATATCATATAAAAACTTTATTATTAGTATTGTACTCATTTGGATTTTTCTGTTAACTTTTACCTTGAATTTTAATGTACATCACATTAATATTGCTAATTTTTGTTTTTGTCTTCATTTGCCTCTTCTATATATTTGTATCACTTTATTGTCAAATTCTGTGTTGTTTTAGGTATGCTTCTTAAAACTAAGTTAGCTGAATTTCTAAAAATATCAATTTAATAATTTATTCTTTCAATATCCTAGTTTAATACCATTTAGTTTTTACTGACTTATCTACTTTGATTTTGTTTTCCATACATTTTGTTTATTTTTTCTCTTTTCTGTATTTTGTTTGATTAAAACAAAAAAATTAACTATAGTTTCTTTGCTGATTCTGAAGTTTATAAATTATATTTTATAGATTATAGATTAGATTATATATAGATTATATTTGTCTTCATTTAGTGGACACTCATTAAGTTTTTGCTGGTTATTTAACTACATACACTTTCCTAACAAGGTTAAAAGCTAATTAAAAATGCCTATGCTTTGCCCTAACTGGGTTGGCTTGGTGGATAGAGCATTAGCCTGCGGACTGAAGGGTGCTAGGTTTGATCCTAGTCAAGGGCATGTACCTTGCTTGTGGGCACATCCCCAGTAGGAGGTGTGCAGGAGGCAGCTGATCGGTGTTCATCTCCCATCAATGTTTCTAACTCTCTATCCTTCTCTCTTCCTCTCTGTAAAAAAATCAACAAAATATATTTTTAAAAAATATCTATGCTTCTCTTATTCCTGGTATGGATCTCAGTATGCTTTACCTAATCACACTTCCAATCCCATATCATTCTTATTATTACACAGGATTTTATCTATCATTTTGAAAGTAGCAACTGCCTGTGCTGGGCTTGGAGACTCTGGGAGTGGTTATGATGTGAGGCAAGGTCAGTTGCCACTGGGGCTGGTCTTGGGTCACTTAGCAAGTAGCACAGGGGATGCAAAGGTCAGATCCTGCTTGTTTGGGGTTTTGGGGTCCTTTGAGAGATTTTAGGAAAGTCTGCAGCATAGATCCAGGCCAGCCACTTGTGTGGATTAGCCTCTGAAAATGGTTCAGGCTGGGTGCATGGATTGGGTATAGTGAGGTCTCAGAATCACCAAGGGGGGCAAGAGAAGTGTTAGCCAGGTTAATGGAAACTCAGATTTGTTGCCTGCATGCACTTGCAGGCTGTGAGGGGGAAGGGATCCACCAAGGAGCAATGATGCCTGCCAGCACTTCAGCCTGCCCCTGTCAGCTGTCGGGGGAGGGGAGGGAGGAGGCTCAACATAGCAATAAGGGCTTCTCAGTCCCAAAGAGAACTGACCCTCCAACCCTTGCCCTGATGCTGGACAATTCATTTCTGCATGTTCCTGGTACTTATTGAGCTGCTGTACCTGCTCTGGAACTTACGGCAAGAGGTTTGTGTGCTGATGAGTCCATTCACTGGCCATTTAAGAGGAATGCCTGGGTCTACAGCAGCCCTGTCACATGAAACACAATCCCCACTGATTTTCAAAACCAGAAGTTGTGAGGACTCTTCTTCCCAGCCAGGTAGTCCAGACTGGAGCCCTGTGTGGGGCTATAACTTCTCGCCTTTGGGGTGCCTCCATAGCCAAGATATCTCTCCTAGTTCTTAACCACCACATGTGGGCTTGGGACCAACCTGTTTTGTGTCTCTGCACCTCCCACCAGTCTTTATGGGCTTCATTTTTATATTCTTAGTTATAGGAGTTCTGTTCAGCTCATCTGTGGATGGTTGAGATGGTAGCATGCAACATAAATGTTTCAGTTATTTGTTCCTTATGCTTAGTTCTTCCCATAATGAAGTCATAGCACACTGGGGTACAATTAGTCACAGCTAAGAACTTATGTAGGACATCCAGGGTCTCAATGTGAATCAAAAGAACAAATTAAATACATAAATAAAACATTTTTTTAAGGTTGAGAAAGAAATTAAGATAGCATTGTTGTGGATGGAACAGAGTTCATTTGAAAATGCCAGAATGCTGGAGAAACAACAAGGAGATGTTGGTAGATGACATAAAAGCTGGGAATCATCATTGCTGTCGTGATTTTCCTTTCCAATGGAATGAAATACAGTTTTACATGGAAAAGACACATGGTCACCTCTCATATTTACACAAAGAGCTTTTAAGACCTACTTCCTTGGAAGACATGTGACTAACCCAAAGATTTGAGTTAGTCATTTTCTGGCCTTAAGTCAGGCGGGGTAGATTCCAGTCTCGAGATGGACAATCTCTGGATAGAATTTAGATAAAACAACTGCAAAGGGTTATCCAGGTTTCCTTAGGGGCATAAAAAATTACTTTTAAAAGATCACCTCCTCTACTTCTATTGACATTGTGTCTACCTTTCTTTGGTTTAGGATTATTCCAAGTAGAGGCTAAAAAATGTATTATGGGAACTGAGTAAACTTAATCAGGATATTTTGATGGTTACCACATGGGAGAATGGTTGGGGAGGGGGAGGGGTAAAAAAGGGGAAGGGATTAAGATGTAGAAATTGCCATTTATAAATACAGTCACAGGGATGTAAAGTAGAGCATAGGGAATATAATCAGTAATATTGTAATAACTATGTATGGTGTCAGATGGAAACTAGACTTATTGAGATGATCACATCATAAGTTATATGTATGTTTAATCACTATGTTGTACCCCTGAAACAAATATAATATTGCATGTTACCTGTTAAAAAATAAAAAATAAATGTTATTAATGGAACCAAATAAATTTAATCAGAACTGATAAATAGAGAAGCCATTTTTACCGAGTAAACTGAAAGTGTCCTAAGAATCTGTTTAAGAGATACAGTAGCTAAGCTAATAGTTATGTCCACCCAGCTAAAAGGCCTTTTTTTTGTTTTAAGGAATACTTTTATATGGAAACTTAAACTAGGAAAATAAAGAATTAAAACAAAATAAAAGATTTAAGAGAAACAGGACATACATTTCACATGCTTATAATCAGAGACCAAATGTTCCTTCTCTCATACTTGGAAGTAAATTTGGTCACAGTTCTTTTTATCCCCAACTAAATGAACTGAATGTGGAAAGCTTGTGATGGGGAGGCCATTGTTTGCCCTGAAGTGAGTGTTGGTTTTCACCATGAGGGACTTCGAGAAGTTAAGCTTTTGTATGGTTTAAACATGATAGCTACAAAAACTGGGAAAGCAAGCTACTTCTAAAAGCCAGTGGGATCATGGGCAGGGGAGAATTTGATGTATCTCAAAATAGAATTACACAAGAATACCCTTATAATCAAATAAAATGCAAAACATATTTGAAAGGGAAATAAAATAGGAGTTGGTGATTTTTTTAACAACTCATGATTGGAATCTAAAATGCCAAAATAAACATTCTACAAGACTATTGATATAACAATGCCAGTCATTCTTAACCCAAAGAATGTTTAGTTTTAAATACTTGTAAAAGAATGTCAACTGCTTACTGAATGAGTATGAGAAGGAAGAGGTTGCTTTTCAGCACTCCTTATCAGATCTGAACGTTGGTCATGGCCATAGCTTTAAAACAAATAAAAGAAAAAAAAAACAAAAATCAAGAACTGCCTCCATTACTGCCACCATTTTTATAGTGCATTCCAATTTAAACTTTCTTCTTTCCTTTGATATACATGCCTCCAACCTGATTAAAGTGTGAAAGTCAGTTAAATTAGCATTCAGGTAAAAGATCGGAGCCAGAAAATGATTGATAAGCTGAAAAAAAATATCCTGAGAATATCAAGGGCTACTTAGGAATATCATTTAATGACAATAAAGAATAGTAAAGTGAAAATCTCAGAAAGCTACAAAGGTCTGAAGTTGTTTAGGCTCTAACTTTATTGAATTGACTTTGTTGTGCAGGTTAAAGGTTAAAAACTCTCTCAAGAAAACATCCAAATTATCTCAATGCATTGGAACTTCAGTGTATCCATTGTGATTTTCAGGGAGTAGGCTAGCAATTTCCTTGTTCTAACGCTGTTTATCCTAATAAGGGGAATCTGAAGAGGCAGAGATGAAGGAGAAGCACAGACTGTCTCATTTTATTAAGAAGGTGGAATAGTAGGCAATTCTCTTCCTACAAAAGCACAACCTAAAATATTTGTTCTGAATGTTTGCCATGTCACAGTTGGGACCCTGTTTTAATTCAATTTAATGGTTGTTCCTCAACATCCTGGGGCAAGTTCAGACATCATTATTTTCCAATCATTACCCAAGCAATCTTAACTAATAAAAGCAAAATATTAAAATTAACCGTTTCTCCGGGACGGGGGTAAGCCACGCCCACTAGCCAATCAGAATGGCTGTATGCAAATTAGCTCAGGCAAGATGGCGGCTGCAGCCCTGGAGGCCAGCGCAGTGCCAGCGGCAGGGTGAGTGAGATGTGGGGGTGGGCCGGAGGGAGATGGCATGGTGATGGTTGGCGTGGGGGTGGGGAAGCGATGGGAGGGTTGGGGGGGGGTTGGGAAGCTAT